>JAUELF010278715.1:0-10531 GCA_031471495.1 Clinocardium nuttallii | reverse complement strand
CTCTCTCTCACTCTCTCTCTCTCTCTCTCTCTCTCTCTCTCTCTCTCTCTCTCTCTCTCTCTCTCTATCTCTCTCTTCGGGAGTTTAGCCTGTCCGCGCAGACTCATCCGGGTCGACACATTCCGCCTAATGGGGATATAGGTATAGAGTATTGATTCTTGAAACAGAAAATCCACATTAGGCGAAAAGTGTCTACCAGGGTAAGCTGATCCGGGTCGACACTTTACGCAGAGTCCATAATGTTGGTTTTCTCGCGAGACGCATCAACTATTGAATACAATCTATTAAAAACAGTATGGTAAATGAATAAATTGCTCTTATTGGCAAATGTGTCCCCTTGACATAATGGTATCGAGGGTTTTCTACTTTACCGATGCGTCAACATAAATGGCAAGGCGGTTTTGAATAAACTATTTCCCGAGTAAAATTGGTTATGATAGCTACCATGCACAGTCTCTTATTTATTTACAATACCCACAAACCGTTCGTGATGTCAATTTTCCTGGAACACGGGTCATTTATTATCAACATTAGTCATAAATGCTTTCGTTATTAATTTCGTTCAAACATAGCAGACACGAAGAATATGAATCGACTCAGACGACAGATAACGACTATTTAAATAGTTTGACAGTTGTCTTCTGAACCTGGTTCATTCATCATGTCGCAAATCATTTTCTGTTCAGTTTCAACTTATTTATTTAACATCGATTACGAAACAAGCTTTCAACTTAAAATGATCACGCTCGATGTCTGCTTCCAAGAGACCTAACCCAGTACTCGCGTTCACGGGATTCGCACCCGCAAGCTTTTGTGACAGTGGTCGAGGCTCCTCCACTGTACGCAGTCTTTCACAATATCTTTTATCTGTTTGATTGATTAATTTCTTTTGTTTTCAATTTGAACAATTCTCAAAAAATACAAATCGGGGTAATTACAGATTCATTTTGTCTAACCTCTATTATATGGAAAATGTGTTTTATGTGATATATTGCGTTGTCATGATATATTTGTCTGCAACAACTTTGAGAGTATGACGGAGTAACCCTTATCCAGAGCTCTATATAAGAATGGTATTTCACATCCCAAAATCCTTATTTGACCCGCAAACCATGTGATGTAGGTACTCAAATTAATCGTCTGAGTGAGACGATTCTGTTGAGCACCCACAACATAGGTTTAAGTGGAGTCATAATGGAGATATGGGTGGAACCAGTTCACTCCTCCCTAGTCCTCTGATTTCTCACATACAACAAATATACGACAGACGACTTAGGAAACGTCCTGGTAAAAACATGGAAAATATCCAAAAACATGATTAACAGTTTATCTATTGAAGTTATTGAAAACAGTGTGACAAAAGTCGTCTGCTGCAGATGCGTCAAAATGCGTATGTATGTGGGAAAACGTTAAAATGTTCAATATCAAAATACAGATGTCGGTCTTCCTCTTATACGGTACATTGGTTCTCGTCCTTTTCAAAATAATTGACTTCATCTATCTTGGTGTACATGTATACATGTCTTTCTTATGATATATATAGCATTGAATAAAATGCTTTTATTGTTGATTATTGTCTTACTTAACCCGATTGGCTGATACGAACAATTCTATAGGCATTTGCTTCGATTTAAGGGGAAAAAAAAACAGAAAAATATCTTTTTAGTATTTATATAGCGTTCAAAACACTGTGAGAACGAAGGAAGTACTCATGTTGAGGAAGTTCGTCTTGTTCTCGTTATGTTTAATACGGTCGTTTGGCACAAAGGCGTCCTATGTTGTTTGCATCAGATAAAGGGTTATAACCATCTAGACATCGATTTGGCAGTAAATGACATAAAATTGCAAATAAATTTCATTGTTCCCGATCTATTTTTTGTATTTTTCCTTGAGTCTGCAAGTTTTCAGAACTCTTTATGCTGTTGAACTTTATTGATAAAGGCATTTCTTGGGAAAGAATAAATCAGTTAGTTGTTTCCATTTGTGTCTTCATTATGTTAAACTTAATTGAACACTTTCTTTAAAGGGATAAGAAAAGGATGAATATGTTCAATATTTGATAGATTATATTTATCCTTCTAAGTCGTTAAAGATGCGGTCTTTCTCAATCTCCTTTCGAATCATCTCCACATTGCCTCATGCTCTTCGTCTTCTTTTTTTCTTCATATTCTTCTTCTTCTCCTCCTCCTTCTCCTTCTTCGTCTTCTCCTTCTTCTTCGTCTTCTTCTTCTTCTTCTTCTTCTTTTTCTTCTTATTTTACTTATTCTTCTTCTTTTTCTTCTTCTTCTTCTTCTTCTTCTTCTTCTTCTTCTTCTTCTTCCTCTTCTTCTTATTCTTCTTCTTCTTCTTCTTCTTCTTCTTCTTCTTCTTTTCCTCCTTCTTCTTTTTTTTCTTCTTCTTTTTCTTCTTATTTTACTTATTTTCTTCTTTTTATTCTTCTTTTTCTTCTCCTTCTACTTCTTCTTCTCTTTTTCCGCTTCTTCTTCTTATTTTTATTCGCCGTCTTCTTCCTTTTTCTTCTTCTTTTTTTTGTTTAAATATTTATCATCGCTGATATTTAAGACAAAACTTTGCAAAATGATTCAGTCATTCTTTAAACTAAATAAAAAAGAACCGGCGAACTTTTCATGACGGAAATACGTTTTTGATGAATTGCAATGGGCATAACAATTTAGCCTTGTCACACGATTAGACGTCTTGACGTAACATATAGTCACGTAAAGTGATATGGTAGGGACATCCGTTGGACTACAGTTCTAGCTATTATTTCTCAGAAGTTCCATCCGGGGTCTATACCACGTGTAGGTGAGCAGTGAAGGTACTGTTGAGTTTGTGTGAGTGTACAGGCTCATCTGAGCGTTCACTTTGTGCTGAAAGTAGCTTAAATGTATATCATAAGTCGCGTCAGCTAGTTTAAGGGTCTTTACCCTTTCCACTTATAGACCCTTTCTGACGCCTCTGTAGCAGACGACTTTCGAAATGTGTGTGGCAAAAGGAGAAATTAAACGTGATGAGCAATTTCTCCATTTGCCACAATGATGTCAACTTTATTCAATAATCATACTATTATTTAAAAAGATGATTTATCTCTACTTTTGACTAGATAATTTCAAAGTCGTCAGCTGCAGAATTGTCGTATGTGAAAAAGGGATAATGCATCCACGAAAAGTAAAGACTCGGGCAACTTTGTGCATCCACACAGTCTTACCAGAGTATTCACTGTCCGCACACCCGTAATAATTTCCTATATGCATATTATGATATAAAAACTAGAACTGTAGCTCCTTTAGTTAGTTGTACGCCAATTCGCCTTTATATGATCACATGGCGGAAAGTCATGAAGACCCCTAATCGCCTGACGCAGCACTTTTGTATAAAACACATTTAGAAGATTGACGGATTTAAATGTTAAATATTTAAATGGTGCTGCTTTTTGCCCCATATGTAAAGCTAATGCAGCAGATTTCCTGAAATAAATCTTGTTCGGATCGATTCATTTTGATAAATGTGTTTAACAGACCTTCATCTGTAAATGCTTCTTTGAACGGTATACTCATTTACCTTTGCCGATATGTTTTATCAAGATATGTAACATTATTCTACCATTGATTATTTCTTTCTATCATAGTGGACTGTCAATAAATTAGACATGTAAAAGCTCGACCCAATTCAAGTGTAGCATCATTTATCTTTGCTCATAAAAGCAATCTCAACTACTGCTGCAACCCACATGTCAAGTGTAGCATCGGTTATCTTTGCTCATGCGAGTAGTTCGAACTGCTTCTGCCCCGCTTGCTATTCATGGTAACACTACACATTTTCCCTCATATAGACGCTTTCTGACGCATCTACAGCAGGTGACTTTTGAAAACATAATGGTTTTTGCCACAGTTGTTTCAACTCTATTCCAAATTAAATCCTTTATAGAAAGAGATTTTCCATTTTCCATTTTTTACTACAGATGTGTTGTATGTGGGTAAGGGGTTAAGTATACAAGAATAACGAGGCAGAGTGTATATACATGGTTTAGTATAAATGAATAACGAGGCAGAGTGTACATACATGGTTTAGTATGTGACTCTCGTACAAGTCGATAGCTCGAGGTAATGTCTGGAGCACTCTCGACTTCGAGATATCGGGAGTCGCCTGTAATAGAGATAGTCTGTAATGTTAAGTGAAAATGGAAAAATAAACAGTGTCTAAGTTCGTAAGACCCTGACAGGCCTGATTCTCACTGCACACGGATACATTAAGACCTCAAATCGCTAGACTGCTTCACCAATTCTTGAAATGACAAACTATTGCAATGATGCATTTGGATAGTTAAGATAAAATAAACTCTCTTAAAATCATCTACATTATATTTAATGGAACTTTAAATGTTATGACTTAAACCTTTCACTCATAAAGACGCTTTCCGTCGCTTCTGCAGAAATTGACTTTTGAAAGCATTGTGGCAAATGAGAATTTTCAAATTCGCTGAGAACGTCTTCTAGGTCTTATTGCACAAATGAAAAGTGAAGACTTTTTATTGATGTAACCTTATACGAAAAGCTAGAACTATAGCCCAATGGGTTTCCCTAGCACAGCCTTTTTAAATTTTCTCATTTAGGAGGTGCAATGTGACTTCCGTTCCTCTGCCGTTGCTGACTAATATACAGTTCTTGATCATGTATAGTGTAGGGCAAATATGACCAGGTCTACGATTTAGTTGTCGGTCGAATATAGCAAATTCATTTTATTTTAAATACAGTGAAACTCGTCATTGGAAATCACGTCTGCTGCAGATGTGTTAGAAAGCGTTTGTTTGTATGTGAGAAACCTTCAATTGTCTTATGAATACAAGTCGGCTTAGTGCCAGAAATGAGGGACCCCTTATACAGCTGTATATATTATACATGTGTTTAGTTTCGTTGTATTATTTGCTTATCTTTATGAATTTATGTATGGTCTTCAATGTAAATATTTTGATTTTCTAGGGATTTTTACGAATCGGCAGATCGGTAGGTCGAAATGTTTCATGTCGTCAAGATCTCTCTAAACTATCTAAACTAATCCATCTGAAAGTTCGATTTAGTACGGCATTGAATATACATGACAATAAAACACTATTGTATTCGATAGTTCTGCTCCGAGGATTCATCAGGATAGTACAAAGATTCCAAACTTTGTTGTTTCTCTCTTGAAAACAATGAACATGAAATCTGACATGATGACTACACTTTAAGTATCTATAATGTGGATGTTTTGTTTCAGGAATCATTACTCTATACCTCTTTCCCCCTGAGACGGAATGTGTCGTCCCGGATCAGTCTGCGCGGACTGTGCATGCTGATCTGGTCGATGCATTACCGTACTCAGAAATAATGTTGTTTTCCTCGCGTAACGGTTCAGTATATCAATTAAATGAATGTTTTACGTGCATCTAGTTCTCTGGTTTCTTGAAATATTTTATGTCGTGAAAGTCTATCTAACTGATTACTACTCTAAAGCCCATCTACTAAAGATATTGGTTCTGTGATCTATCAAACCGTTTTATGTCGTGAAAATCTGTCTAAAACTACTGCTCTTAAATGCATTCATTAAGTGTGGTAATTCACTGGTAAGTCAAATTGTTTTACGACGTGAAAATAAATTCATAACTGATTAGAAAGTATTACAATAAAGTGCATTTATTAAGTGAAGAAGTGGTGAGTCTTACAGGTTGATGTCGTGAATATCTATATTTAACTGATGACAACTTATTAGACTTAAATGCATCTATTTCAAAGTACATTAGTTCTTTGGTAGAGCAAAAGGTATTATGTCGTGAAAATATATCTATTACTAATTTCAACTTATTACACTTCTGTGCTTCTATTAAGTTCACTAGTTTTGTGGTAGGTCAAAAGCTTTTATGTCATGAAAATGTACCTGTAAAAACTATTACTGGTGACACTAACTGATTACACGTCTGCCGTTTTAATGTAACATCAGCACACTTTTCGACCGTCTCTAGTTCGTAAATTACTGTCTATTCCTGTCCTTTTCTGGCAATTTACCCTAATTTGTAGGGAGAATATGTTCCATCGTTATCACACATCTATTTCTCCAATATCTACACCGAGGCGAAAACCATTAAAGAACACATTTGGAAGATCATTCAGATATGATATTCATATCTTCACTAGTTCGGTATGATCTATGGGGTGATGTCTGCCCAGGTGTTGACTTCTCGGAGGTGAATATTTGGGTTCAATCCTCGGCAGTGTCTAACAAAAGTCTTTAAGGGAATGAACAAAATGAAAAGTTAGACTATGCTTCCCTCCTTGCCGATGATGATTGTGGAGATATAACAACAACAATGCCTGTATCAATTAACCGATAACACTGGTCACTTAACACAGAGATATAACAACAACCATGCATGTATCAATTAACCGATAAGACTGGTCACTTAACACAGAGATATAACAACAACCATGCATATATCAATTAACCGATAACACTGGTCACTTAACACAGACATATAACAACAACAATGCATGTATCAATTAACCGATAAGACTGGTCATTTATTGTGGAGATATAACAACAACAATGCATGTATCAATTAACCGATAAGACTGGTCAATTAACACAGAGATATAACAACAACAATGCATGTATCAATTAACCGATAACACTGGTCACTTAACACAGATATATAACAACAACAATGCATGTATCAATTAACCGATAAGACTGGTCACTTACACAGACATATAACAACAACAATGCATGTATCAATTAACCGATAACACTGGTCACTTATTGTGGAGATATAACAACAACAATACATGTATCAATTAACCGATAACACTGGTCACTTAACACAGATATATAATGTTGAAAAGTCGACTAAGCAAATTTCCCCCGATCATTGAACATGGTAACCTTTCATTGAGTGTCTGATAACTGATGCGTCAAATTGCCTCTGTCAGTGGGAAAGGATATATCTTTATTGTGATATTCTTGAACCTCTCTGTATCAAACTCGAATACAAACAAAACGTCGTAGTATTTTACGCCGAATATCAGGTAATCGCACCTAATGTCAAGTGTTTATGTCGTTAAAGTCGATGGAGTTAACATAATTCCGTATTGTCTTGCTATAATTGAGCCGTCCCGTGAGAAAACAAACATAATGGCCTCTGCGTAATGTATCGATCCAGATCAGCCTGCGCAGTCCGCACAGACTGATCCGGGCCGACACATTTAGTATCAGGGAAATAAAGGTATAGAGTAATGAATCCTGAAACAGAAAATCCATAGGAAGCGAAAATTATCTGTTCGGGTAAGCCTGCACGGCAGGCTTAGGCTAATCAGGGTCGACACTTTACGCAGAGACCACAATGTTGGTTTTTGCCGCGGGACGGCTCATATATTTATATCTCCAACCTCTGCATAGAGTCAATTAAACCAATTACTGGTTAGTTAAGTAACCTTTTAAAACAGGAAGCATGTAATCTAATCAGGGGTGAGACTTCTTAAACTATTCCTTTTTCATTTCAATGGTAAGCCCTTCCAACCTGCAGACGCATGCAGACGCATCGACATTAAACGACTGTAGACATCAACGTGGAGAGCAATTTCGGGTTTCATGACAATGCTTCAACGGGTTTCTGTCCTAAACTGTCAAAAAACCCAATGGTGTTTTCCATTTATGCCTACATATAATTATATGTCCATGTAAATTAAACATCCGACAGACAATCACTGTAAAGAGTTCCATGAGTTACCCACGTGACTCCTATAAATAACTTGTAGGTCAAAAAGTGGGAACCTATCAGAAATCGGCTAAGTTTGGTTCCATTGTTCCCTCCGTTCAATTTCGGTCCATGGTTAAATTGTGGTCTCCGTAAAGGATCATATAAATGTTAAATTGGCGTAAAACTAATGGAGTTATGCCTTTTTTGCCAAAGATGCAACTAGGACAACATTACATCTAAACGGACAAAGAAGGCTTTGTTGAGACTGTGTTGATGATCATCTGAGTGTTCACTGTTCGCAGATCTATGCAATACGACCCTAATATTGACATATCGTTTCTGTCTGAAATATTGTTAGCATAAACAATCAGACCCGTTTTCACTTAACGCTGGCATCTCTCATGTATACACCTTACAATAAATAATTGTCTTATAAAAGCTCCATGCTTTCAAAACTCTTAAAACGCCTTTAAAATGCATATACTGTGAAAGTATCTCCTTGTATATCGACGTTTCCTTCTCGGGTTTTTTGTCGGAAATGACCTCCATCTTTCCTTTCGTTTTCTCACTTTTATTTAATATGCATGGAAATAACTTTCAATATTTATGTTTGTCTCCGTAGATTAAAATGAATCAATTATCTTTATAATCGACTCTCGTTATGTCGACATTTGAAGTCTTGAATTTCATGTTATTTAAATACAATACTCATTGTTGTCAGACATGTCCACAGAGTTTCGAGAAGCCTTCACTCTATTTTTTGTTTCGAGCTCTGTTTATGTCGTTTCTTTTTAAATGTCGCCAATGTCCGACATAACGAGAGTTGAGTGTAATTACAATTCAGCAGCGTCGAACAGAAAAACCAACCTTGATTACGACACAGATCTATATGAGCATTAAATTCACACATCCGTGCGGAAAAGTACAAGTTAGCCAGTGACATAAAACTGTTAGAAGCTTCTTTATTCCCATACGATGTAAAAGCTGATCTGAATCAACACTGTTAGGAAATACGTATTGTACATGTTCCCGTAGACGGTCTCAAATGAGCATGTACGTAGGAAAATGTACAGGTTGACCATAATGAACAGTATAGATCCAGATCTTACTCTGCATCAACACTGCCTGATATATTCACTGTTCACATAATAGTTAAACAAGCTTGTTGTGAGCGTCTGTCAACTTGATTACAACAAAGGGTTATCTGAAAAACACCACTGTTCCAAAATGCCAACTAGAACATTTTCCCATGGACGGGTTCATTTGGTCTATAATACTGCTCATTAAAGTTGTCTTGAAATACTTTTTTTATTTTAATAAATAAAATATGCCTCGGCCTCAAATTACAACACACACTTATGAGAGCATTACGATTATGTTTCGAAAAGTAAATATAACAATGATATAACTTATTTTGTATTTTCTTTATTATTTTCGAAGATATTGCAATGACAAAATCAACATTTCTACCCAAATCTTGCATCACATTCTGGTCTGGGATTAAGATGCAGAATTGATCGGAATCTTTACTGGATGTATATTCATGACTGCCTTAACGAGTTTAGATATTTATTGTGAGAATATAATAATTGATCACAATGAGCAATTTCTTAAGTATTCAACTCTGTCCAAACATTTTTTGTTTTCGGTTTTTTAATATTATATGTTCTACTTAATATGCAATGATATATGTAAGGTTGCAATATCATTTTGTCTTTCTTTGTTAAATGTAAAAGAGATATTTGTGTGAGCATCAAATTGACAAATGACGTGATTTTTGTTTAAAGGGTTTCTTGCGAATTGGAAAATCAGATGCCTCGAAAAGAGAGGTAAAGTATACTTTTTCAGATTTTTGTTCTAAAAGTTTGTTATAAGCGCGTGCAATTAATTAAATCTAATAAAACATTCGTTTTTAAACAAACTTACTGGATGGGATAATTAACGGACAGTTAACTTTGACGAAATAACACGTATGATAACATTTAATCCTTCCTTAAAGGTCATAATCAGGTATGATTTGTCGAGAAATAGCAATTCACTGAATTTCTTGAAGGCTACACAAGACAATATTATCGTGTCCAATATATAAAAAAAATATTGAATATTTAATTGATATATATATATATACAGGCTGAGTGTATTTTAGTCCAAATTTAGAATAATTCTTAAAACATTGTATACTATGAAAGCAATCATGAATATAGGCCTCCGGCCTAAATTACAGTATACAATGGGACATAAATGCAGAAGTACGCAAATCGACCGGAATATTCACTGGATGTATTTTCGTCACTGCTCTAACGAGTTTGGAAATAACAGTGAAAATGAAGATATTGATCAAAATGAGCAATTACTCAAGTGTCAAATTATGTCATTAATTATGTCAAAACATTTAAGTAATTCGTCCTGCATCTATGGGCTGGCAGTTTATGTGGAAAGGCAGCCCGTTGCTTGGAGATAATGGTGTGTGGATTACTGGTGTGAGAAAGCTAGGACACGCATGAGTAGGTGAACTGGCCGCCGTGATATGACTGAAAACATGTTGAAAACGGCGTTAAGTCACAATCAATTAATCAACCAAACAATTTAGTTTGTCGATTTTTAAATATTATACTTTTTTTTAAATTAAGAAGCAATTAATATGCAATTAAGATGCAAGAATATAGTTTATCATTACAATGTCATTGTGTCTCCCTTACCCTCTAAATACAATAACATATCATACTTGTTAAATGTAAAAGAGATATTTGTGTGAGCATCAAATTGACAAATGACGTGATTTTTGTTTAAAGGGTTTCTTGC
>JAUELF010278693.1:0-10531 GCA_031471495.1 Clinocardium nuttallii | reverse complement strand
AGTCGTCTGCTGCAGAATTGGCATAATGAGGGAAAGGGTTAATTGAATAGAGTTGAAAACATTGTGGTAAACTTTAGGGAGATGTGTATACATACATTGCTCTTTATTATGAGCAATTCTATCATTTGCCGCAATATTTTCAAAAGTCGTCTGCTGCAGAGGCATCTATATGTTGGAAAGCATTAAGATGGAGACAGTTGCACAAATTTCAAGTTATAAGTGTTAATTTGATCTTCTTGGACCCAATTATGTTTTACCATGAGTATATTAAGTACCTATAACCAGGATATATCGGACAACACCTTTGATATAAATATATATGTAGTTTTTGTGTCACCTTGCGAAGCATAGGGTTAAAGAACAATCTCCTTGAGACAAATTTATTGAGTTTCCACAATGTAAGTTTAGCCCTTTCCCTCAAAGGACAATTCTGCAGCAGACGACTTTGAACATATTTTGACAGAACATGGAAAATCTCTTTATATAAATGGATAACCTATTACTAATTTTTGTGGAAAGCATTTTGTCAATAGGAGAAATTGCCCGATTTGAGCAATTTCTTCTTTTGTCAAGTTGTTTTCAAAAAGCTGCTTGCTGCAGTTTCAGAAAGTGTAGATATGAGGGAAAGGGTTGAAGGGTTGATTAATCCCCCTTTCCAACCTAGAACAAATCTGCAGGAGATGAATTTGAAATATATATATCTTCGCAATATCTTTGTAATAATTTTGAAAACCTATTTATATTTATAAATGAAAATATTATTAATTGAAATGAGTTGGGAAAATTGTGGTTAGAGGAGAAATAATTGCTCATCATGAGTAATTGCTCATTTTGTCACAATGTTTTTAAAAATTGTCTTCTCTAAATTCGTTAAAAGGCGTCTACTTATGGGAAAGCGTTAAAGGTGTTAAAACATGAAATATGAAGAGCTCTGTTATCAATTTATGTTACAAGAATAAAGCACAGAGCTCCTGAAGGCTGTTTAAAATGAGTAACGGATATAAGGAGATTCTACGACAAGCAAGAAGCTCAAGGATTAAATATGTCTTTAATGCTCTCATTGAGATCAGAAAAACTTACATCAAGTCCGATAAAGGTAAGAAATCATTTGGTTTATTTAAACAAAGTACAGGCTTATCTTTTACCCTTTAACCCTTTCCCTCATACGACAAGTCTGCAGCAGACGACTTTGAACATATTTTGTCAAAAAATGGAAAATCTCTATAATTGAATGGATAACCTATGACTAAAAGTGGAAGCAATTGTGGCAAAAGGAGAAATTGCACCTTTTGTGCGATTTCTTCTTTTGTCACTGTTTTCAAAAAGCCAACTGCTGCAGAGGCATCATAAAGCATCTATATGAGGGAAAGGGTTAACTAAATGCAAGTCGCATTCTCTATGACAAATTTTGAATACATGGAGGGAAACGTAGAAACTTCTCAAAACAAAACAAATCCTTTTCCAAACAATGTGTCTATGCCTCAAAAGAGAATTTCAAGAAGTCTCTGATATATACAATTTAATTTGAATCAGACAGCTTTGATGTACAACAAGATTGCCATGAACATTGTTTTAAAACTCATAGAACAAATCTGCAGCGCAATATATAAGTAATTCTCTATAAATGAGAAAACAAACAATATTGAATAAAGTTGAAAACATCTTGACAAAAAGAGTAATTGTGCATTTGCCTCTGTACTTTGAAAGGGTTTAAATGGTTGGTCTTCGTTGAACCCTCCCCAAACATCAAAGCCTAACAAATTTGTTTTACATGCTTTTGTTGTGTTTCCAGCTTGTTTAAGGTGTGACACATAAGGTTTAATAATCATTTTATACAGTATTGTATTTAACAAAATTCAATTCATCAATTTATCAAGACTTATTATTATTTATGATAAATTGAAGAATATAGTATCATATCTTTTTCACACAAGGTCTGTATTATCTTCAAATGCACTTTTAACTCTTTCTCTCGTCTAGACGCTTTCTGACGCCTCTGCAGCAGAAGAATTTTGAAAACATTGTGGCCAAAGGTAAAATTGCCCTTTCACAATGTTTTCAACTTTATTTAACAATAAAGCTATATTTTATTGAGATTTTTTTTTTGCTATGTTTTCAAAGTCGTCATCTGCAGATTTGTTGTAAAAGGGAAAGGGTTAAGTATCTAACAATGTTTAATTGTTAGATTAAAATAGATTATGCAGAATACTAAACCGATCATTGATTATGGTAAAATACAATTGTTTATCGCCGACTTTTGGCCAATCCGATCACCTTTCGATTATTAATAGATCATCGGGCCAACACAACTGTCTGTGCTTCTTCGATCACTCTCGTTTTCTTTCTAACTTAGGCGTCGAGGCGCTGGTTGGTGGAGGGTTGGTGGAAAGGTTGATAGAACTATTAAGGACATGGGAAACTGTCGACGAGCAATTCAGGTTAAAGGTCACTGATATATGTGCTAGCATACTGGGAAATATGTGCATGCTGGAGTTAACCAGGAAACAGGTTGGTAGTGAAGAATAAAATTAACCTGTTCCCTCATATGACAATTCTGCAGCAGATGACTGAACATTTTTTGTGAAAAAAAAAGGAAAATCTCTACTATTGAATGGATAACATGACTAAAAGTGGAAACATAGTTCAAAGTCGTCTGCTACAGAATTGTTGTATGAGGGAAAGGGTTAAACTTGGGAGATATCTCTTAACCATGCAAACAAATTTTACTAGAAGCTCTAAGAAATAATTCAGACGTTCAACACAATCCTACTGACTCAGAGGCGTCAAAAAGTGTCTTTATGAGGGAAAGGGTTAACACTTTTCCACTTGCAGACACATTTTGACTTGTCAGCAACGGATGAATTTTTAAAACATTGTGGCAACAGAAGAAATTTCTCCATTTTTCAACTCTATTGATTCAATAAGTATATTTTCATTATATAATATAGAGATTTTCCAATTTTTTATGTACATCATGTTTTCAAACTGGCCTGCTACTGATTTGTCGTTTGTTGGAAAGGGTAAACAAGTTTGAATCAAGCAAACAGAATTTTACATTTTTCTTCCGATAATATGTCAAAAATATCTGTTGAAAACAATGTAACATACACCACTCAAAATAATCATCAATATTTTTCAGGTTATAAAACTACATGGAATTAATGTTGTAGGTAAGTCTTTCATCATTGAAATATTGCAATATCATATCATAAAACATCTAATGCCAGTAGGCAAATGACTTTAGTAAAAACTTTAAAAAATCTTCTCTTTCAAAACAATTTTATAGTCAGTGGAAACTTAAAGAATCTTATCCTTGAAAAGTGTTAGGCTTATTTTCAAATAATTTTGTAGAAAGGCCACCTATCAGATTCCTTCAAGCCATGTTGATCGGCCGAAAACTATGGCCGCCAGAGGATGGGCTATTTTGCCTTTTAGTGAAAACTTAAAAAATCTCCTCCTCCAAAAGTGTGACAACTTAAACAAATTTTTCCTCCGGATGTGTGGCCGATTTTCAAATAATTTTGTAGAAATATTCATTTAGGGATCCTCTATCAGATTCCTCTAAGCCATGTTGATTGGTTCAAGATCAGGGTCACCAGGGGACGGGGCTGTTTTGCCTTATGGCTATAGTGAAAACTTAAAAAACCTTCTTTGACGAAAGTTTCAGGCCGATTTTCAAATGATTTTGTAGAAATGTTCCTTAGGTGACTCTCTAACAGATGCCACCAAGCCATGTTGATTGGTCTTAAAATATGGCTTCCAGGGGGCAGGGCTGTTAGCTGCATTTGGCTTTAGTGAAAAATCTTCTCCTCCAAAACTACCAGTATTTGGCCAATTTTCAAGTAATTTTGAAGAAATGTTCCTTGGGTGACACTCTACAAGATTCCTTCAAGCCATGTTGATTGGTAATAAAAACATGGCCACCCGGGGACAGGTCTGTTTGGAGATTGAAATTTTGCCAAATGGCAGTGGAGTGATACCAGCTCTCTTGCGCCTTTTGTATTAGCTTACCTGACAACAAAATGAGTTAATGTGGTTGACTGTGTGGTTGGCATGACAAATCACATTGCATAAGTCAGGTGAGAGATCCAGGGCCATCATGGTCCTCTTGTTAATAAAATCCAGTACTGATGCTGATGGTTTGATTGTTTAGTGTTTGACTCCGCTTTTAGAAGTTTTCACAAATATATCACAGCATTTTCTAGGTGAATTACCAGTACTACTTGTCCATTTATCATGCACCAGTCAGTCAGTTATAATGCTAACCCAGCAATCCTGAATGTCAAGGAGGACTGCCATTTCATAAGTCTTCGGAATGACCCGGCCTGGGATCTAACCTGCGACTTCTGGCATCAGATCTTGACATTCAATTACAGAGACTGTCTCGACGTCAGACTGCCCAAGCAGTTTTCAAAAGATAGGATTTGGAGGAAGTCAAGTTTTTGCATTTCACGTGCTACAATCCTGTAACTCTGCCCAACATATAAACACATTTTAAGGCATCAATAGCAGACGATTTTTGAAAACATTTTGACAAAAGGATAAATTACTGATCATTAGCCACAATGTTTTAATCTCTATTCAATAATTTTACCTTCCTTTAAAATTATAGTCATTTTGGCTTAAATGTTTTCTAAGTCGACTGCTGCAAATTTGCTGCTTGTGGGTTAGAGTTTGTTGATCTAAACTTTTGTTGTTAGTACTTAAATAGATAATGCAGTGTACTATGCTTTGGAATACCATAGTATAGGGTTTTATTGGTACATGTAATACAGATATACTATAGATAAAAGAAATATTTTCAATGTTTTCAAATGCAAAGGCTTCAGATTTATTTCACATTCAAGTCAATGCAATTTAAAACCTGAATGATTCTTGTATATAATATATATATATATAGATAGATCTGGTGACTCCCCGATAAAGGTCGGCTCAGATTGACCTTTGTGACAACCAATGAAGTTGTCGCTTATCAAAATGTTTGGTATAAAACAGGTACGATAATCCATGTAAATAAAGGATATATAGAAGAGGCGATTGTCAAATTTTCTGGTTATATAGAACCAGCTTTGGTTGTTTGGATCATGCAATTTCATTGTGCAAAACCTCGAGCAAATGCTCTTGAAAATGTTATAGCATAAGACTAAATTAAGCTGTAATGCCATGTCGTAGGATCCTATAATCATACAGTGGGGTATTTTGGTCTGAATGAGATTAACCCTTTCTCTCATACAACAATTCTGCAGCAGACAACTTTGAACATATTTTGTCAAAAAATAGAAAATCTCTATAATTGAATGGATTAACTATGCCTAAAATTGGAAACATTGTGACAAAAGGAGAAATTGCTCGTTTTGAGTAATTTCTTCTTTTATCACTTTGTTTTCAAAAAGCCGTCGGCTACATAGGCATCAGAAAGCATCTATATGAGGGAAAAGGTTAAAGTAAAGAGGAATTTAACCTTTACTTCTTTTATTTCCAGCGGAGTTGTTGTTGTCATCAGACAGTGAGAGTATCCAAAACAGGTGCTGCCGTTGTCTTGCCAACATTCTACTTAGTCCTGGTAGCTGGAAGCTTGTTCATGATGCTTCTGTAGTTGAGAGGATAGTCAAGCTCCTAGGTGATTCAGACAATGACGAGTGCAAGCAGACCTATATTAGAGCAATAAGGTGTGACCATTTGGGGCCATTCGTGTTCTAAAATCCTTATTTGACATTCAAGCCCTATGTTGTGGGTTCTCAAAAGATGGGATTTGGTTGAGTAATAAGAGAATTTTTGTGGGAAAAAGTCCTGTTCACTACCTCTTATCTAGTACTCTGTTATTACAAAAGTTGAAAAAGACCTGCCTGCTCATTCATCTCAAAGGATCAAAAACCTTCTAGGACTAAATTGGTGAATAGGGCAGATAGAATCAGACTGCATGGGGGCACAGGCTGATCTGGATCTTCACTGTTCACAAATGTTGTTCTTCTCTGGGCACCACAACTCTTATGCAGTTTAATGCACAGATATTATTAGTAATGCACTTGCATATTATTTAAAATGCACTTGCATATTATTTAAAATGCACTTGCATATTATTTAATTAATGATAACTTCGTCCTTACTCTTTTCTGCTATTGGATTGCTGTTGTGTTTGCAAAGCCCCTGTAGAGATGCAGGTTGTCAATCCAAGTCTTGAAAGTTTGAACCTCAGCTCAGTCGGCGTTCTTTCCAACATTTGACAAATGTCAATGCAACAAGTGTCATTCAGCCCTGGGATATGTCCTAAACCTTGATTTAAAAAAAAGTACTTTATATTCCTTGTTCAGTGTATAATAATTCAAAAATTGGTTGTTTATATCCCATGCTTATGTTTCTATATAATTTTCTACTGACAGTCTGATGCAAATATTAGAAATTAGATAAATTTTGTCTTAATTTCATTTTGTATTGTTTTACAAATTGAATGTATACATGCATGTCATATATCATGTCTATATGTCCTGATGTGAGTTATTGTAGCCAAAGTAATTTTATACCACAATGATAGTAAAGTAGAAGATCTTGATCAGTGCAGGACTGATCCATTGAGTCTGGATCTCCTCGATGTTTGCAAAGTTCCGAAGTTTGGTTAAGCCTTTCCCTTATACGACAATTTTGCAGCAGACTACTTTGAACATAATTGTCAACAAATAGAAAACCTTTAAAATTGAATGGTTAACCTATGACTAAAAATGGAAAACATTGTGGCATAAGGAGAAATTGCTCAAAACATTGCTCGTTTAAAGTTTACCACAATGTTTTCAACTCTATTCAATTAACCCTTTCCCTCATTATGCCAATTCTGCAGCAGACGACTTTGAATGCATTTTGTCAAAGCATAGAAAATCTCCATAATTTAATGGATAACCTATGACAAAAAGCGGAAAACATCGTGGCAAAAGGAGAAATTGCACGTTTTGTGCAATTTCTTCTTTGTCGCTATGTTTTCAAAAAGCCAACTGCTGAAGAGGCGTCAGAAAGCGTCTATATGAGGAAAAAGGTTAATGTTTATCATGACACATCTGTATATTTCAGGTTACTAGGTCAAACTGTTAAAAACGTACAAGTTCTCCTGGAGGAGAATAGTGTATCATGTGTGGCCAAACAGTTAGACGAGAGCAGAGAGAGTGTATGTCAGGCTGCATTAAGATGTTTGAATAGTCTCTCAATACATTGGTAAGTTTTACTTGTCCCTTTCTCGCATTAAAACAGATCTGCTTTGAGATGTTTGAAAGGCCTCTCAACATATTGGTAAGTTTACTTGTCCCTTTCTCGCATTAAAACAATTCTGCTTTGATATGTTTGAATGGCATGTTAACCCTTTCCCTCATATAAATGCTTTCTGACACCTCTGCTGAAGACAATGTAACAAAAGGAGACATTGCTCAAAACGAGCGAATTCTCCTTTAGCCACAATGTTTTCAACTCCTTTTAATAAAAAACAAACCCTTATCTATGAGGATATTTCATGTTTTTGTCATATATTTTCATCTGCTGCAGATTTGTTGTATGTGGAAAAGGGGTTAACTCATTGGTAACTTAACTTTCTCACAATGTTTAAATGGCCTTCTTTCTCACAACAAAAGAAATCTGCTTTGAGATGCTTTAATGGCCTTCATTTCTCACATTAATACAAATCTGCTTTGAGATGCTTGAATGGCCTTCATTTCTCACATTAATACAAATCTGCTTCGAGATGTTTGAATGGCCTTCCTTTCTCACATAAAAACAAATCTGCTTCGAGATGTTTGAAAGGCCTTCCTTTCTCACATAAAAACAAATCTGCTTCGAGATGCTTGAATGGCCTTCATTTCTCACATTAATACAAAACTGCTTTGAGATGATTGAATGGCCTTCCCTTCTCATATTAAAACAAATCTGCTTTGAGATGTTTGAATGCCCTTCTCACATTAAAAGAAATCTCCTTCAAGATGTTTGAATGGCCTTCCTTTCTCACATTAATACAAAACTGCTTTGAGAAGATTGAATGACCTTCTTTTCTCATATTAAAACAAATCTGCTTTGAGATGTTTGAATGGCCTTCCTTTCTCACAACAAAAGAAATCTGCTTCGAGATGTTTGAATGGCCTTACTTTCTCCCATTAAAACAAATCTTCTGATCGTCATTGTTAAACCAATTTTATTTCTATTTCAGCTGTAATGTTGAATTTGCTACTCAGATAGTTACAGCGGGAAAGCTTGACTTCTTGCTAACGGCATCCAAAGAACAGAACCCAGAAGCATTCCAGCTGATCATCCGCCTCTGTAACCTGCCAAACTTCCGACCAGAGTTTGGAAATGCAAATGGAATAGGTATATTTATTGAACTGTTCAATTCAGATGAAGATTTCTACAAGTTATTAAGGAGAGAGGTTGTGGATGTGCTCAGCTTGTGCTGTAAAGAGGCAGTAAACAGGGTCAAACTACGGGATTCCGGGTGCCTTCAGATACTAATGTCCACTCTGTCGGACGATAAGTACTCGTTACTGCATGCCCGTGTTGTCAGTGCTTTGGTATGCTTTCTGTATGATCAGTCAAGTTTTGATGTCCTCTTAGATAACGGTCTCGTCGATGCACTAATTAAACAACTAAACAACTACATGGGTTCATCACACACAAATTTAGAAGATGGAAATTGTATACAGGAGATAAGAAGTAATTCAGAAGATGCAAATGTCTCTGAAAATTCATTGATATTGTCTTCAGACAAAATAAGTACTACCAAAGAGAGATTAAACAAAGCACATGATAAAGTTGAAGATATTAAACCAGAGACTGTTGTTTTTCAAGGCTCATCAACTATAAGTGAAATCCCAATAGACCTCCAAGTAAAGGTTAGACACAACGTCAGTCAGGATACTTCTGATGCTGATGCTCCTTTAGTAGAAAACTCGGGTAGAGAAAGTGTTGTCGGCGCAGAAATGGATGATAATGAAACAGATGTTCATGCAGGTGTCACAGAAAAAATAGATTTAAACGAGTCAGATGATAATAAAATTGAGTTAAACTCTTCTTCTGCACAAAGTAGAAAACCTGTGTATAGTATAGACAGTCCAACTTACAAGCCTGTTAGTGATTGGGATGCTAGTGAATACACCACGGGTGCTAAATGTATTGAAACGTTTACACCATCCCATGATGCAGGACAGGACATACCTGCAGACCCTTACAGTCCATTAAGTCACAGTTCATATTATTCTCCCAGTGAAGGCTCACCAGAGTATTTCTATTCTGGAACCAGTCCAGAAAAAAATTGTAATAATGATCACAGTCCACGGTCAACGCAACGGATGGATAGAAATGTCAAGAGAAATATATATTCAGGAATATCATCTTGTCGAAGTCCAATATCGAGTCCAGAGAGGTTTAACTTGGATGAATACAGCCCCCTGAGTCCCTATAGTGGATCAGATTCGACATATGAACCTGCAGAAGATGATGTGTCGAAGCTTTCTCCACAAGTTAGTCCACTTTCTGACAGCTCAATGTCAGCGAGATGTAATCAGTCTTTGAACTGTAGAAATACGACAGGCACTACTTATGATTTTAGAGAAGAAGAAGGAAGTTCTGAGCTGCATTTAAATGACACTGGTTCTAATAAAACACAAGATGGAGATGAGCCAAAGTCTGAAAATTATTGTAGCACAATAGGTATTGGTGACATGCATTCAAAATATGATTTGAATGAAGGGAACAATAAACTGTATACATCACTTTGTGACAAAACTTCAGTCTTGCCTAAAAAACGCAAGAAAGTTCCCAGTAAATCCGTTGTTTTTGAGAACAATATACTGATACTTTTGTCCAGAATATCCCAAATGACTAATCCATCAAAACACCTGGTAACCATGGAAATAATTAATACATTGATCAGTTATATCCAAATGATGGAAGCACCTTTGTCCCGAGCTGCTCGACTACTTTCCAGAATCTTTAGAAATCCACTCTGCTTCGAAAGCTTACTAAGATTGAATATTCCGAGAGTAATATTCAAACAGATGTTAAGAGAAGAAAATGTCATGTTATTAATGACATCCATCATGAAAAATAAAAATGATGCATCAAAGTGGAGACGTTTGTCAACAAAATTGGACACAAGCTCCGATGACGGGAACGATTCTGACAGGTTTTCTGTTTCAAACGATTCGCCCACAGATGATGAGATTCATCCAGCCAAAAGGCAGAGAATGCACAGTAGTGGAAACAAACATGTGCAGTCTTACAAAGGTACCTTTTTTAGCTATACTGTCACAAAAAAAACCAGCTAACCCTTTCCTAAATTTAGACACTTTCTGATGCCTCTGCAGTAGACGGCTTTTTGAAAACATAGTCACAAAAGAAGAAATTGCACAAAACGTGCAATTTCTCCTTTTGCCACAATATGTTCGACTGTTCAATTATTATACTTACATTTACAGATATTTTACATATTAACCCTTTTCCTCATATAGACACTTTCTGATGCCTCTGCAGCAGACGGCTTTTTGAAAACATAGTGACAAAAGAA
>JAUELF010278682.1:0-10532 GCA_031471495.1 Clinocardium nuttallii | reverse complement strand
ATAGAAAATCTTTATAATTGAATGGATAACCTATGACAAAAAGTGGAAAACATTGTGGCAAAAGGAGAAATTGCACGTTTTAATGTCTTCTTTTGTCACTATGTTTTCAAAAAGACGTCTGCTGCAGATGCGTCTATATGAGGGAAAGGGTTAAAATGTATAATCGTGTCTCCGAGTGGCTTTCGGGATGCCGTGTGTGTTTAAATATATGGCGAACTTGGAAGGAAGGCTACTGGCCACACTGTTTGGAGTCGCACTCCGGTCTGGATCTGTCAGTCCCGAAGGTCGACTTTCTTGTGAAGTGTGTCACCTTAAAAAACACACCAAACAACTCCAAACAGCCCAACAAATGTCATGTTTTAGGTGCCGTGACTCGAAATGGCCGTTGGTACAGCACGGTGTCTCAAATATCAAACACTTGATAGAGATATTAATCAAACGTGAAATTGACACGGTCGTAAAATTAACTCCACTCCTCTAAAGAAAAAGTGCAGAAGAATAAGTGCACATTAGGGGGGTCAATATGTATTTTTTATAATCGTTTCCTTCATTCAACAAAATAGAAACAGAGGATTAAACACATACTATATATACTGAAAGTATTATTAAATGCAATTATAAATATTAAAAGAAGAAAGAAAAGAAAACATTGTGACAAAAGGAGAACTTGTTCATTATGGTCAATTTTTCATTTTGTCACAATGTTTTCAAAATTCGTCAACTGCCGATTCATCAAAATGCGTCTGCATTTAATAAAGGGAAAATCTAGTGTTTCTTTACTTATATCCATATGTGTCAAAGACCAAATCGAGACACATTGATTGTTGCTTATACAAAGTAGGTTTTGTGCTCACAACACACATGCCGATGCTACGATTTCCAACGTGTATATGAATGCCATTAAACTCGCAGCATGTAAGCCATGCAATTATCTTCATTTACCATAAAACCCATGCCCAGATATATCTGTAAAAGGAAAGGGTGTGTGAATATTTCATTAATGGCTGTTTATACCTTGATTTTTCTCTTTTATGTATAGATAACATCATAAAACGTTTCTTTTAATCTTCAAGGTGATACTTTGTCCGATTTTGCAATAAGACAACCTTCCATAGTGCAAAACAGAGCATGCCACGACCATGTGGGGTTTTCTATGCTTTGTATTCTCGTAAAACAACCTCAAACCAATTCGAAATATAAACATAACCATACATTATCAACGAATCCAGGTACATCTATTACGCTTTGCTCCATCAAAAACAATTATGTAGTGATACCAACATGATGTCGTGGGTGCTGCCGATGGCTAACATCATTTATGTAGTAAACGTTGCATGCGCATCCACACTATCATACCGGGCCCCAGTAGCGACGCGGGCTGTACATACAAGGGTTGTGAGTACGAACCACAGGCTCGACTAACATTCTTTCCGACGTTTGACAAAAGATACTGGGACAATCGTCAGTCGTTTTCCACTAATGGGATATTAGTGTATGTGGAAAAGCAGCCAGTTGCTTGGAACGACTGGTGTGTATCGTACTGTTGTGATATAGCATGGAAACACATGAATACGTGAACTGGCCGCCGTGATATGACTGAAAACTTGTTGAAAACGGTGTTTTACTAATGTCAATCAATCAATCATCCATACTACCACACTCTGTATCTGCGAACGCTGAAATCTATAGCAATTATGTGCATACACTAGGCTAGTCTCTGGGTCATAGTATACACCGTCCTATATATAACAATAGTCTAATCAGACGCATACCCAGCCATACGCACATACGCCAAATGCGTACAATTCGTGCGAATGATATGGATTAATTCTTCCGAAAATCTAATTAAATCTGCCTGCGGATATAGCTAGTTTGAAGTTTGTATTTTCGATATGACCAAAATGACTACTCGAGTTCAGCATTATTATGTAATGTAGGATTTCAAAATGTTCCAAACGGAACATGTCCTGATCCCCTACCTCGTCTGTGTATATACATATAGCCGATTGTCACCCAGTTCGAAAGAAACAATCTTCCACCCAAATGTACCTTTATGTGATACTATAACCGAGATGAAACAAAGTTCTTTGCCGCCTGAAATAGCTCGTATGCTAAAATGATAATGGTCATTTGATCTAATTGTGTTCGCGTACCTATCTTTATTTGGTAATGATAGTAAATAACAAAATGAGCTGTATTACGAGGAAACTCATCATTATGGACTCTGTGTAATGTATCAACACAGCACAGGCTAATCCGGGCCGACACATCCCGTCAAAGGGGGATAGAGGTATAGAGTAATGATTCCTGGACCAGTTAGTGTGTCCGAATTAGCCTGTTTTGCATGCATAGGCTGATTCGGGTCGATTATATACGAGTCCACCATGATGGTTTTCTCGTGGAAGGAGTCGTATTTGTATGACATACTTTTCGGCGTTTTAAACCGTAACATATTAAAAAGAGTGAATATTGTGCAACTATGAAAAGATGCTTTCTGTTGGTAACAAAATATGACGAACATGTTGATGTCAAATGTTAACCGGTTATTATTCAAATGACACATTTTTTCATAAACCGCTGTCCAAACAATGTAGGTAACCAAAAACGTCATATTTTCAAGTGTACAAAGAAACTCTGATACAATCAAATTGTGTTGTCAAGATTGAAAATGCGGTCATAAAATGGTGAATCAAATTGGGTGTCAAATGTCACGGTGTCGGCGCTACCCCTGTCGTAAAACCATTTAGACGTGTTTTCCATTTATTAGGATTTACGCCTTTTTCAACACTGCTCTAGTGATAAGTAAGTAAGTAAATATTTTATTATAGTGGCATGTGCATATTTTACAAGCAATACACACAATAAATAGCACCCGGCCCATTGGGCCTATTAGTCACCTTTATATAAGTACAAGTGTCCATTTCGTTATATAATGTCGACTGTACTATTATCCATTGTGTCTTGATAACTGATAACCAGTGCTACAAAGTAGGCTAAAAAAAAAAACTTGCCCAATGAAACCCCATCATTGACGTTCTGAGGGTGATTGAACCCTGGACGCCCGCCCTGAAATACCGTTTGCTAACCAGTTGGCCAGGACAGGTACCGAATTATTCTTCAAAAATATATCTGTATAATTAAACGTGAAAAGCCATTACGTCTCTGTGAAACGTATTAAATGTTTCGAGAGAAAGATACTTACACAGCATTGTTTTGCCGTGTTCTCCGGCCCACGGTAGCTCAGTCGGTGGCGATGCGGGCTGTCAATCCAGGGGTTGTGACTTCGAACCCCAGCTCGGTCAACATTCATTTCGACGTTTGATAAAAATCAATACGACAAGCGTCATTAGTCTTTCAGCAATGGGCTAACAGTCTACGTGGAAATGCAACCAGTTGCCGCTGCGTGGAGAACTGTTCTTAGAAAATCAGGAAATACGTAGGTAGGTGAACTTGCCTCAGTGTTATGGCTGAAACATTGTTGAAAACGGCATTTAACCCCAATCAATCAATATGTCGTTAAGGTTACATGTCGTTGTATTGTTTAATTGAATTACATGTTTACGCTTCTTTCCAGCATTGTTTCAGTTTTACCAATGTGTATCTCTACCGGTTTACAAGAAAGTATATCTTGACACGTGAAGTATCCAAGAAACTCTAATTAAGTATGAATTTTTTTCCCACATTTAATTGCACACTGACGCCTTTACAGCATATAATACATTTCTTCTCTTCCACCATTTTGTCCAATTTTTATTAGATAATTATACGTTTGATTGTAGATAAATTATGCTTAGAGAATGTTAAAGTTGTCTGCTTCAGGTTTGCTGACTGTATGTAGGAGAGTGTTAACAGGTATGTGATATCTGACTGTATGTAGGAGAGTGTTAACAGGTATGTGATATCTGACTTTATGTAGGAGAGTGTTAACAGGTATGTGATATCTGACTTTCTAAATCAGCGACTTGGAGAACTCAGAATGGAGATGCTGGTTACCGTGTAAATTTACAATTAGTTTAAAATGTTGTTATACAGAGTTAAAACTATTGTGGACAACATTGATTAGCCCGTGCCTTCGCTGCAGAGATGTGAAATTTCGTTTATGTTAGGGAGATGGTAATTTTCAATGGACTAATAATGCTATAACAGTTAAAAAGAAATCGTCGAAATTGGCCCAATTTAGAAAGCCAAGTGTTAATCCAATAAGTCATGTAAGTGTTAATTCCATTATATTTCGGACTAAAATGACCGTGAGCATCCCAATAATTGCTTGTCGTAACTAAAGAATACAAAATAAATAGGTACAATAAAAGTGGCAATGGAAATAGAGCCGCTGCTGTTTTTAGCCTATCGTTAGTTCATGTTTAGCTTTAAAAGGTAGTCTAAGCGTCTCATTGACACACCGCCCTGATGACTAAGACGAAACTCATTTCATGCTTATACATCAGTCTTTAATAATAATAAAAAACCTCCAAACAAATAAGCAGCGATCGAAATGTTGAATATGATAAGACTGTAGTAGATGGTGTAGTCCGAATTTGGTATATATTGTTCGCAAATATCGCGTATAGCATGATAAGTAAATGTTCCTGTATACTCGACTCTAATTGTGTTTGTTTTAAGATAAACTATCTCCCATGATAATTAGTTAATTGTTGCACGATTTGCATAAGTACGATTTCTTTATTTTTTCAACAATGCAAATTATGTAGTTAATTAACATTGAATCTCATAATATGTGTTTTTTTTATCAATTAACATCTCTATCGTTGCATGTTACTCGTCCACAGACGGGAATGTTAACCGGAAGTAGATGTCGAGCCGCGATAGCACAGTCGAACTCGAATCACGGAACGGTCTTCCTTTCTTTCCTATGACTGACAACAGTCAATGTGACAACGGTCATTCGTCTAACACCAATGGCGTTAGTTAAGGGTACATTTCGGAAGGCAGCCAGTTGCCTGAATAGCAAATTATGTTAAGAACTAACACATGAAACCCTCGAAACACAATGGTATGTAAATTGGCCACTTGGATGCAACTGATATATTGTTGAAAACGCCGTTAAAATAAATCAACTAATTGAACTAGCAGACATTTTGGACTGTCTCGACTAAAAGTCACAATGAGATTGAGGGGCAGAAGGGTTAATACTGGGTGTAAATTAAATACTTATAAAAAAGTCTGGCGACTTAGACACCTTTATATGTACCCGTATTATATGTCCGTTTTTGACGGCTAATTTATTGTCTCCAGACAAGTTTATCACCTTGATGACGTATGGTCTTTCAACTAGTAGCCGTCCGTCCGCTCTCTCATACCAACTGCGGTTTTAGACGTTTGCCTTTGTAAATTCTTTTTCCTATTGAATTCCCTCATTCGGTATCGCCATCTTGGATCTTTGACAATACCTTACGTATTT
The DNA here is from genome assembly GCA_031471495.1 of Clinocardium nuttallii. Classification (NCBI taxonomy): domain Eukaryota; kingdom Metazoa; phylum Mollusca; class Bivalvia; order Cardiida; family Cardiidae; genus Clinocardium; species Clinocardium nuttallii. Next base: position 5,113 of record JAUELF010278682.1, on the reverse strand, counting down.
ATGGACCTTTTCAAAGATATCTGCTGCAAAATGGTCTTTTTGCTTACAGTCGATCGTGTAAGGGAATCCTTTCATATTATTTTAGCTGATAAAAAGTACAATAAAAAAAAAAGGAAAAAAATCCTGTGAAAATACATTATTCATTCTCATTATATATGTATCAGTTTTTCTTAAAAAACCCGTAAATTTAAAAATATTAATTGAAACGGGAAACACGGACAATGGCACGCGAAAACCGGTCCTCTCTCATAGATTGTAAGCGAATGTCAATTCCTGGAGGAATCTAGACAAGGGGTGTAATACAACGAACAACTCATCCGCAACAGAAGTCTTTGAAAACATCTAAAAGCAGCTATGCACAGTCTTTATAAATGAAAGTATGCACATTGAAAACATTGTGATAAAAGGAGAAATTGCTCATCATGAGCAATTTCTCCTTTTGTCACAATGTTTTAAAAAGTATTCTGCTAGTGAACCAAAATTCGTTTGAATGTGGGAAATTATTAATTGACACACACACTCGATATCGTTGGTTTATCAGGAAAACAACAACATGGATTGGCTGACAAATGGCCAAAATGAGGGATATTGTTCGTGGGGAAGACATGACACTTGACTCACTTCCGTAGCAAATATCCCTGGTCAATTCTGATTACCTGGTCACCCCACTCGTCTTTTGGTCGCAGTGGGCAGAGAAAACCCCGATCAGTTTGCACCGTCACACAGGCGGATTTAGCTTTTTCTTGTTAGTGAAAAGCTAAAATGAAGCAATAACCATACAGACGATTTTTGTGTGGTCTGTCTCTGGTATTCTGTGGTATCAGTGTTAGCTATCTGGTCCCTGGATTGCTTGTATATGATAGAAAATGTAAAAGATTTTATCTTTGAAATATGGAAATACATTCGACCATTTTATGTAACGCTGAAAATACGCGAGTTGACTTTAAACACAATCATTGAAACAAATGCCACAGATTTCTTGTTTAAAACTTTTAATTTTTAAGATTTTGTCTGTATTTTTCTTCTTCTGCGGAATATTATTAGAAACTGGAAAAAAGCCATATCATATGCACGTATAATTAGGCAAAATGTGTGTTAATAAGTAATTACATAAATCATTTTATCATTTGTACTTTTCTTTTTGAGCCTGTCATTCAAATAGATACAGACTGACCTTCGCGAACAATACAGGGTCACACTAGCCAGCGTATTCACACAATCTGATCGGATATTCACGTAACGTAGGTTACTTACAGAGGAATTTAAACCTTTCCCTCATGCGACAATTATGCAGCAGACGACTTTGAACATATTTTCTTAAAAAATTGTAAATCTCTTTAATTGAATGGATAAGCTATGACTAAAAGTGGAAAACATTGAGGCAAAAGGAGAAAGTGCTCGTTTTGTGCAATTTCGTCTTTTGTCACTATGTTTTCGAAAAGCCATCTGTTGCAAAGGCGTCAGAAAGGGTCTATATGAGGGAAAGGGTTAATTAAAGGTTCTGTTACGATGTGAACATTATGATAAAAGTAAACAAATACCCAAGGCTAAACCATTCCCTGATGGTAACTTGTACCTTTTCGAATGTACGGGTTCATTTAAATCAAACTGTGGAGGCGCAGATTGACCCGGATCTCTGCTGGTCTCAAATTGCCGAAGGTCGTGGCTACTATTAGAATATATACACCTAGATCTTTCCATTGTAAAATTATTTTGTCTATGCTTCATCTTTGATATAAAGTCGACGTTCAATGGGACCATTTTGCTAACACATCATAGTTTGGACAAGAATAACACAGTACAGTACAAACATTTAAGTTGGTATATAAGTTTTCAGAAAATATACACTGATCATCGAGAACTGAATACAACCACAAAGAGGGTGCCTGCTACCAATGAATATATATGTTTGATTAAACAAGCACATTAACCCTATATATACTAATTATAATCATTAATTTAATAAAGTTGTCACCTTAATTTTATAAGAATCACTGGTAGCTATGCTGGTTTTTCATCATAGACATACATGGTGATTGTGCAACTAAATGGCGAAGATGGACGGTCCTAATCAGATAGTATCTGGATCGTCACTACCCTAATCGTTCATCATAGACATACATGGTGCTTGTGCAGCTAAATGGCGAAGATGGACGATCATAATCAGATAGTATCTGGATCGTCACTGCCCGCAAAGTGCTGAATGTCGATGTTCATCGAAAGTTGTTCGAATATTCACCAAATACGGTTGTTACATATTGACCAATCAACGTGCAGGAATCATCGCCATGTGAATGTCCTCAATGACATGTGGCTATTCTATGAATAATTTCATTATGATCGATGGTGAATCAGCCACTGCAATCAGGATTTGAGCCGTCCCGTGAGAAAACCATCATTATGGCATCTGCGTAATGTATCGACCAGATCAGCCTGCGCTGTCCGCGAGGGATAGAGGTATAGAGTAATGATTCCTGAAGCAGAAAATCCACAGGAGGCGAAACGTGTCTGTCCGGGTTAGCCTGCGCGGCATGCTTAGGCGGATCAGGGTCGACACCTTACGCAGAGTCCATAATGTTGGTTTTCTCTTTAAGCATGGACCGAGAGATCATTCGAACACGTCGATAATAAGTTATAAGTTTCATTCAACTTCTCATTATCGCGACTCCTTTTCATGCTCCTTTATGTTATCAGAACTGTCATTATATCAAGACCCTTTTTTAAACAGACATGGTTCGTTTGAAATTAAATTTAACAGCTTGTTCAGCTGGTATGTTGTGAAACCGTTGCGATTCGAATAAGACATTGCGATTCTCTCAATTATAATGCATTATCTCTTATAATCACAAGTCTTTCTTTTTGTTTTTTTAATTAAGTAATCAATGAACCGTTTCTTGTTAGATATTAAGTAAAAAGCGTGCATCCGTAGCCGTAGATGTTATTTTTCCAGTTACTTACATAGGCGCCTTGTGTATCAAACAAAAGGTTTTGCAATTAATCATATCAATAAATGCAGTAAATCACTGGCTAAATGTCTATATTTTGTTTGCAAATCCCTACTGAAAAGCAACCATGGCATGACGAAACAATCCGTACACTCGGCGATCACCGATTCTCTATCTCGACTATTGGTATGAGTGTTCTACCCTGTTGATACCTAACGAATATGTAGCCGAAGATTTTATTAATTAACGCAAAGGTCAACCTGAATAAGTCATCAGATATACACGATCATTTGTTAAGTTAGGTTTAAATGAGATTAAATTTGTTCTTGAACGACGTAGTGTAAGTAAAACCAATTGCTGATATCTGGATAGGTCCTGTTGTCGCTTTGATTATATGGTTGTCAGGGGCGTAGCTCCTTTAGCACTGTAGGCATGTGCCTACACAATTTTTTTCTCAAAATGCATCTGCGTAATGAATCGACCAGATCAGCCTGCGCTGTCCGCGCAGACTGATCCGGTCGACACATTCCGTCTTAATGGGATAGTTGTACAGAGTAGTGATTCCTGAAACAGAAAATCCACAAGAGGAGAAATAAATATATCTGGGTATGCCTGTGTGGCCTGCTTAGGCTGATCCGGGTCGATACTTTACACAGAGTCAACAACGTACATTTTCTCACGAGACGGCCTACACATTGATTATTGCAAAGCTACGCCCCTGGTTGTATTCTATTTCTCTTTGCAGAGACGAGCAGATGATCTTTAGAGATGATGATTTTCCAACACCGTTTGTTGTTGGTGAAAAGAGTGGTATGTAGTTTAATCAGTATTCCTTTAGAACTATATTGACTTCGAGTATGGAGTTCTACGTCACATTCAATAGCATTTCAGTTATCATGGCGCTTTCTAGTTTAATTTACCAGTACTACCGGTAGTAACCATTCATTCTCATACCGGAACACCAGTCGTTATCTTGAGTGCGTCAATAATTGAAGTATATTCTACTATTTTAAAGTCTTTGCCGATTTCGAAGCCGAGCTGTTCACGTATATGAACGTCCATTCCCAAAGGACGTACGTTTTAGATTACGAGTCCATCATGTACCTATACTTTGATTGGTAACGGCAATTTAACTGAAAGTTCAGCATATGCATGACAATCACTCGTACCTTGTTGATATATACTTTCGGTTTTGTTCTATTGCAGGTCCCCTTAGTTTCGAGGCCAATTTGAACAAAGGTCGTGCAAAATACTGATATTACTTTGAAAGGAAAACATATGGATTAAACCAGGATAATTGAAGACGACTATTCTTCTTAATATTTGTTTGTCAAAAATATTATTTTTTTCTAAAATTTATTATCTATTGAAAGAGCGAGAAAGCCTCTCGGATTTTTTATTTTTTTAAACAGTTATGAAACTAACAGGTACATTTCATTGACTACTGTTTCATAGAGGCAGATTTAACGTTTTGAAATGTTGTTGTTATACAGTACACAGTATACTTTGGCAAAATCCAAAATAAGCGAAAACAAATTTAAAGTTCTACGTGTTATATTATATATATATATATCTGTGCTGAATTGTTATTTCTGATGTTGTTTTTGTTTTGTTATTGGATCACCGGAATAAAGCAATTAAGTCCATTTCTTGTTTGCATCAGTGTTGGCTTTTGAATAAAAAAATCGGTTTTTTTATTTACCCTTTCTCACTTACAACAAATTCTGGCAAAAATGTGGACTATCTCTACACATGAATGTAAAAGTATTGAATATGGTGGAATATGGTGGAATATGGTGGAAAATGGTGGAATATGGTGGAAAATGGTGGACTATGGTGGAAAACATTAAAACATTAGACAAAACTGATCAGTGTGAGCAGTTTCTTGTTTTGCCACAATGTTTTGTTTTTTAAAATGGTCAACATGTGCAAGTGGGAACGGGTCAAGTTTTTAATGTGTACCCGCTCCATGCTAATGCTATCTATTAGCTTCTCTCGTTAGTACACAAACAACATATGTTGGTAATGACAAAGAGTTTTTAAAGGTTTTCACTCAAACATGGTATTTCAATTACTATTTGAATGACCATGACTCAAAGAATAAAAGATGTTTTCATGCAAAAATGGCATACCGATATAAACGAAACACCAAAAGCAATACACTACAA
>JAUELF010278660.1:0-10533 GCA_031471495.1 Clinocardium nuttallii | reverse complement strand
CTGACCGCCGTGATATGACCAAAGCTGTTACCACGGCGTTAAACTCCAAACAAACAAATTCTCGATCAATCTACATGGCTTAAAATAATCTGATAGCTGGTCACTTAAGGAACATTTCTACACAATTATATGTAAAACGGCACGACACGTTCGGAGAAGAACATTTTTTACGTTTTCTTTATAGCCATATAAGGCAAAATAGCCCGACGTCTGGCGGCCATTGTTTTCGACAAATCAACGTGGCTTGTAGGAATTTGACAAAGGGCCATCCAAGGAACATTTCTACAAATTTTTTTGAAAATCGGCTAACAAGTTTTGGTGAAGAAGAATTTTATAGATGTGTTGTTCGGTTGCCATGGAAACCAGAATTCTGAATGGATCCCAAATATCTTTTGTGAAGTTTATTTCCAACTGAACCACTCGTAACTGAGAATATGTTAACAGACGACGCACGACGGACGACGCATGACGTACATCGGACAAAACGCTATCACAATAACTCACTTTAAGCACTTCATGCTAACACACAGAATTTATTTATGTATCTAACCTACTATATAAGCCAAAAGGAACAAGATTTGCTTTTGTAAAATATGTAAATATGCATTAAAATATTGTAATATAGTGATTCTTTATTATGTTAATAATATGTGATCCGTCATATTTTCTACGGTTGCACGAAGTCTTTTTTATCGGATACATTTAATAACTTTTGTTATGAATATGTCATAAACATTAGTGACAATATAATTCCTCTGTTATCGATAAAGAGCTAACATACAAGCTACACATATAATTGCTTAAGTACTGGCTAAGCAAACTACTGGTTAAGTGTGATGACATCCACCAACAGTTTCATTTCAAATCTAGTGAAAGCTGTTGACTCAAATGTGTTAGTGCATCTTTTTTATCAAACATTTTTTTTTATAAATCATAAGCTGTTTGAAATACGTTTTAATGTCAATTGCTTTTAGGGTTTGCATAGCGTACGCCAGTCCTTGATTTTATATAGCGTTAAATATGTCTTTCTGGCAAACTTTGTCCTGACAGTATGACTAATGTAAGCACATACAACCTTTGAAGAGGGATTGTCGTGTATACAAATCAGAACAGTTACACTTTGACAATATGTATTATTTATGAAATACATTGTCTTAACTTTCAAATAGAGATACTAAACCTGGGGAAGGTAAGTCTATAGTTCTATGGAAGTGTAACGAAAAAAGGTGCTCAACATAACTTAAAGACCAATGACTTCATTTAATTAGATCGTTTCTCTCTTTTCTGGATCGTATGTTACAACTCAGTATTTTATATAATACTGGTCAATTTGTGTCACGTATGTGACCTTGGTGTTGACCTCAATACTACTTGATTAACGAACTGTGTCAATCTCATTGTTCCAATAATTATATACATGTACATTTCAGTAGGTATGCACATCACTTGTTAACGCTTAATTACAGAAGCATAACATAAATTGACATATGGAACCATATGACACTATGAGTGTACTTTCTGAATAAAAATATATTGTTTGATTGAAACAAACAATAGTAAAGAATTTAACTCTTTTTAAGATAATCCGTTATACAGTTTGACGTATACTGTTAGGAGATTCCGTTTACTAGAAGTCGCCAATTATCATTTTAAAAATTAATAAAATGTAAAAGTTCTCTTGCAGCACGTTGGATATGGGGAATTAGTCTGCAATTTTTAAACTACGATGGAAACGTACACACAGACATAGACAGTTATAAACGTTAACAAATACGTGAGATCAAAACGTTGTATCAGTAAATTCCATAATATGTCTGTAATATATCATATACACGACAAATAAAAATATAAATATCCTATTTAAATGGCGCTAAATTATATACCAGAATATGAAAGAGAATATAAAGACCAATGACTTCATTTAATTTCATCGTGTCTCTCTTTTCTGGATCGTATGTTACAACTCAGTATTTTATCTAATATGTCAATTTGTGTCATTTCTGAAGATACTCAACTAAATGTGACATAATTGTTTCTTTGTGCTTATTGACTGTAAATGATATTCATGTTAGTTTAAAATTCTCCTCTTTTGAGACTTTTTAACTTATTTTAAACGTGTCATGCAAACGAAGGCATCTCATTGTGTTATCTTTGAGTGTGCATATTTTATGTTGAAAACGGATTGTTTATGTTTACATTAATAATTTATACATATTGATAGAAGGTTCACCGTAATGTATTGAAGAGTAATTGATTTCATTTTTGCTGACAAGGTCTCATTCATACTTGTACGTACTTAAATAAGCTACCTTATTTATTCTCTGCGCCAATGGTCTCGCGAAAAAATGCTTTGCAATGGTATTTCTCATATTTTCCTAGAACTAATGATGTTTAGAAGTAATACGATACTAAACCATAAACGTTTTTAAATTTGTTGTTTTCTTAATTATATTTCTTTTTTAGAATGACTTATAAGCCAATGGGGTCGAGAGTTATGTATTACTTTGTGTACTGTTTTTTGATTTTGATGTATAACAAGTATAACAATAATTCTTTTTACTTTCTTATATATATAGGATTAAGAGTTTGATATAATTCAAAGCAATACGCATATCATATATATATCAGTGAATACATCTACTATGAACTGTATTGTGATTTAAAGCCAATGTTGGCAAGCATTATTAAATGTTGTTTATGAAGATACCATTTAGATAGAACAATAACATTTATTGATTGTGTGTCGGTTTCAAATGTTTCAAATGTTTTTGTTTGTCTGAAGATGTTGTGTCGGCTTTAGCATACACCATGCGTGCTAGCGACAATTTCCCGTTTAAAAATACCTACTGTAGATAAGGTTCATTAGTCGCCGGGCAGAAGCCCGCGACTTATATCTTAATACGTTTTTGGAAATGGCATGGGAGAGCGAGTTATTATTAGAAAGAAACAAATTAAAATGTTTTGAACTAATTACAGCTGCGTTTGTTTAAAAAACACTAAGTTAAGACACATCTTACACGAAATAAATAAGCCGATGTTTTAAGTATTTGCAGTTTCTTTATTTTGACTCGAATTTATGTATTGTTGTCTTATTTACGAAGACAAAAAAGTCACTGTTAGACTTGCTACAGACTTGTTATGTGACAATATCGAGATAAATATCACGTTGAATTCTTCTTTTAATAGCAATTTTTTAATCACTGAATGTTATTTTCATATTCAAAAAAGAGATTTCTTGAATTCATTTAATTATGTAAATTGATGCAGTCTTTTCCGGCGACATTGATGCCTTGCATCAACTTTCTCTTGTATATATTGTGTTCATGTGTAAACAAACATGGACATTGCTTGATACGGGTTCTTAAAACACATCAGATTAATCCAAAATTTACTTCATCAAACGATTTTGGAATCCTGACATGTATTGTAGTTTGATTACTTGTGTTATTTATCTCCATGAGAAATCATCTTCTTTAGTTTATCGTTGTACCACCTGATATACGAAATTTCGTCTGTCAATTAAATATAAGTTTATGTGATCGGAACGGTGACGAAAAACAACGTCAAATACCCTGTTATTCACTTCGTATACAACTGAATTCAGTATGACATCTCCGAGAAAAGCTATAGCGTTTGAACTATGTGTCCAATATATAATAATGTAGATTGATATGTGTTAAGCTTCCTGTGTCTCAAGGATTACGTTCTTAAATGAAAGATTATAAAGTTTATTTTTCCGTATTTAGTTATTAAAGACACATTAAGTCTTAGTGATAAACCACGAACAACATAGTATCTAACAGGAATAAATAGGAAAATAATACAGTATCCAAAATAATTCCTTAGCTAAAAGATCGATATCAATTGATAATTGAGTGACTTTTTTAAGATGTGCCCTAACCTTTACCACATAAAGACGCTTTCGGACGCATCTGCAGCAGATGACTTTTTGAAACATGAACACATTCTCCTTTCGTCAAAATGTTTTCAACCTTTTTTAGTAAACATAAATTATAGGGATTTTCTACACTTTTTCAACATGTTTCCAACGTCGTCTAATGCATATTTGTTGTATGTGGAAAAGGATTAAACACATTAAACACATCAAATGGTTAATGTTGCGTTCTATCTGCCTCATTCTAATGCCCTCTTTAGTATAGTTTGTGTTGGTATGTTTCGGGATGGAAATCACAGCTGTTTCTTTTCATAGGTGTATGATGTTGCATGGTTTTAATCTGATTCTATTAAATTACACATGATGTCACTAATGATAACTATAGCTACATATAATACGGCATGCAAAAAGTTGCTATTAATTTCAATATCATTTGTTTGTTAGATGAAACGGTAAAGCTGGTCTTTACAATAATGTAATAGAACGAGAATGCTTTCTGCTCAATCCTGTTTGGATTTATATTTAATATGAAGTGTGATAAGATGTTAAGCATAACTATGATGGTGTTTTATTAGTTATTACAATATAGTCCGTTAGATTTTGATTTACAAATTGAAATACTAAGCAGACCTTCAGTTAAAATATTATTTCGGAATTGTTGTTCGCATAATCCTTAATAAGGTCGAAATAAGAAAACAAAAAATAGTTGAACAATGCAATAAAAGACAACACTTCTCTACACGTGAGTAACACAATTCAATTTGCGTCTACCATAGACGAACATGTACAAGATGGAAATGTCTGCGCTGGAATAATATCCAAATATTTAAATGCTACACGTATTCTACCTCTCCGTATGAGGGTTTTTCAGTTAATTCGAACATTATATTTGGAAATAATTGAATATTTCATATCCTTCTATGAAAACCTATATGAACAACTTGGGAAATATTTCAATAGGAAATAAAATGCAAGTTATAATTCAACGAAAATCTTTGATTATGATGTTGAACGACAATGGATCGGAGATGAAATAACGCTCCAAATTCTTTTTCTAAATATTGTCTTTTACGCAATGCATCCAGCACCGTATGGGCTTCTTAAAGATGATAACTGTCATTTTATATAATTATGGAATAATGAAGATAAATACTGGTGTTATTAGTTGTAATGTTGGTATGGCATAACGCGGTGTTGTCTGTCGATAAATAATAATTCGGAAGTGACCTACATATTTTGTTCGCACATCGATGTAGGAATACAATTGCGACAGATGCACTGCTGTCAAAAAAACACTTATCATATATACCGTAAATTTATTTTAAGTTAAACCAAGTAAACAAACAACCTACAAAGACACCATACAAGAAGACAATCCAATCTGAATGTTCAAACTTCAAACATGTATCTTGTGGTAAGGCTTCTTTGTCAACTAATTACACATTATTTAAACAACTTTGTTATTGTTAGTCTTTGTCGAAAAAGCATGAGCCGTCTCGCGAGGAAATCAACAATGTGATCTCTGCGTAAAGTGTCGACCCTGATCAGTCTAAGCGTGCCGCGCAGGCTTACCGAGACATACAATTGTCCCCTCTTGTGGATTTCCTGTTTCAGGAATCATTTCTTTATACTTCTGTCCCTCGGTGACGGAATGTGTCGTCCTGGATCAGTCTGCACGGATAGCGCAGGCTGATCTGGTCGATACATCACGCAGATGACATAATGTAGGTTTTCTCGCGAGACGGCTCACATAATGTTTATACTGCATGTACTTGTGGAGTTCAAGATGTCTGATGGTCACGTTGACTACAAGCTCCAAAATTAGGAGAGGTCAATTATGGCGAGAGTTATTGATACAGCTCCATCGTCCCTCCTTAGCTCTTCAATAGTTATTTAATGTTTGCAAGAGAAGATGTTTTTTTTAGGTATTTAACATGCGTTACGTATGTTAATATATGAGATACATGATGCGATGTCTTCTTGCTTGAGACATAAGAAGCACTCAAGCCGTTTGCGTTGAGAAATCTCAAAGGCAGAACCCGCTCATCGCGGGATTCGAACCAAGGACATTTGGCTCAACTATATAGTGCTAAATATATTTCTTATGATGTCATTTATTATGTTTTCCACTAGTTAAATATCAGCAAAATAACACACGGACCGTTTAATAACTATAACAAAGTAAGATAAAACAAATTTCAGCGATTCTGAATAATTAACTTTTTTGTCTTCATTTCATTTAAACTTGTTTTCAAATTACATAATTCGAAAAGAGAAAAAATTCTAATTGGTTATATACATTTTCTATACACGTATATATCGACAGAAAGAAAACATAAAACTGAAGAGACACTCATGTCGTTATATAAGAACCGAGGTCTTCTTTCGGCCGGTAATTTATAAATAATACACACAATCATAATGAGAAGGAGATATGAGGATTAACCAAGATTCCACACGACGAACACAATAATTTGTTTTGCATTGTTATGTTCTTGTCTCCGGGGCCAATATTTCACCAACTCATTTGTACCCTGTTAATTCTTAATTCTTGTTTATTTTGTCTGTAACTCCCTGTGTGATTTAAATCCGGAGGTTTGATTATATTGAAACCTCATGGGAATTCAGATTTGAAATACAAGGGCCTATTTTTGTCTATAATCCTTTAATGTCTTTTTAAATTAGTAACGTAATTTCAACAAGATACAACTAAAACGTACTGCGTGATGATTTTGCGCCACTTTTGTTTTAAGTCGAGGAAATTCAATGTAACGACGAATCTATGACCCCTGGAATATAACATTCCATGAGACCACGAGGCATTAGCAAGCTTATCTACCTTGTTTCGGATTAATCCTCAGTCATCATACACCATGTGTGTGTTCGATTCAGTTCAATTCAATTCAATTCTTTATTAAAGTATAACGGACTCCGGCCTATGTACATTGATACTTCACTAAGAATAACTTAATTAGGATGGATATGAGTTACAGTATAGTTTTCGTCGAGATATATTGTACATTTTTACATTGATAAATAATGATTGGAATACAAGATAACAACATTACTATATTCTTGTTACTTCTTAATAGGTGGTGTTATACCGATTTTAGTTTCTAGTAAACCAGACCGACACACATGTTTGTAGACTATAAAGTATTTGAAGACCAAATTCTGATATAAGATATTTGTAAATGTTTCCTGCCTTCGTGTCAAGTGTTAGTTTTTACTTGTAATATAATAAATACGTTGTGGTAATGAGTGTCCTAGTAAGCGATATGAAACTGTATGTTATCTAGAATAAGCTTTTTGATCAATGTGTATTTTATCCCCTTGATTTAAAATCAATGCTGAAAAATTAAAACTCGAATGAGTATTTCAGCACGAATAAGTAAACTGCTTGCCAAAAGCTTTAAATTGTACATATATCAGGGTTCTGCGTCTCATATCATGAAAATATAACTAAAATATACAAAATATGAACAAATTAGCTGTGTTTTCTATTTTCCTGAAATACAAATTCAAAGACCAACAGAAAACAAACATGGCAGTTTATTCATTGTAAATTATGTTTTGGACTAAACTAAATTATGGAATTATAATCAACTGTTATCATCAATTGTCTATACTCATCCTGTGCAGCATATTCATTTCTTTTAACTAGAAATAAACGACGTAACTTATTGAAATGATTACTATTTTAACTCTTACTCTGCAGTAAATTGTGGTATTCAACCTCTTCAGAGTTAAACAGTTTCTTGTCAACTACTAGTACATAAAGCATTTTCCTTCTTTGGCTTAGCTTTGTGAGGCTAATAAAGCCTTCCTTTTCTTCTCTTATTCTTGGTGATACAAAGTCGCTTCCACAGGTTCATTCTCTGACATACTACGCGCCCTAATTGAACCTTGGTATTTGCTTTGGATTCTTTTCTGAGCTTTTAAATATCTCTCACACGCTACACTTGTTACAACAGTGTAAAGTGATATAGTAGACAATGTCTTTAATTGGGACATCACTGCATGGTTTACATGTAGCTGTATAACTCGTTTACACAGACTTTGGGTTGATAGCTGTCTATATTTCCATACTATCATAATCTTTATAACCAGTGGATTTTAACAGCACATTAACACCAGTTTTATTCTATCATTAATGCAGCCGCATCAGTTACGAGAAAAAAACATTTTTTGCTGGGGAAAGTTATTGCTCTCCAGGACAAATTAAGCGGTGATGCACTACTGTGTGGGCTTTCTCATCTGCCAAAGCTTTGTTTACTAGAATCGTATTACAGTCTTACCTCTCACAACATACCTCACACAAATGTGACAGGTGTGTGTGTGTGTGTGAGTGTGCACTGCCAAATCAGTGCTTTCAGCTATCATGATTGCGTAATAATCTGATCATTTAATTTCTCGTATGAATTATCTTTGAATAATATATGATATGCATGACTGTATATCAAGGAGAGTTTCATATCTTACGTGGAAGGCTGATCATCGTCACTTTCTGTCTTCATGTTTGTTTCTGTTGAAAGATTCAATATCGTAGTCTCTGCTTGTACGTGTATTGACGACTTACTTTGTCTTTCCACACTGTTCCTTTGGATGTAAGGGGAGCATTGATCTCCCCAAATTGAAATTACTTTTTTCTCAACAAATACTATGCAATTTACTTTCTTGTCCACCCATTCATCTTCTACACATAGCTACGGAGACTTTTCAACCAAATATTGAATTGTCTTGTTTGAAACGGCACATCCGGTTGTTTTTTAAGCTCACCTAAGGAAGAAGTGCTCAAGGTGAGTTAATGTGATGCCTTTTGTCCAACGTCCGGCGTGCGTCGTGCGTAGTGCGTCGTGCGTCGTGCATAGACCGTCAACATCTTCTCCTCAGTAACCAGAGGATCAAGTGGAATGAAATTTAACAGAAAGCATCCTCTCAATGACCTCACTAGAATCCCTTCATTCTTTTGGGATACATGTAGAAGTCTTGTTTCCATGGCAACCAAACGAAAACAACTTAAAAAAAATTCTACTTTCAAACAGATCGGCCGATTTTCAAATCATTTTGTAGAAATGTTCTTTTGATGACCCTCTATCAGATTCCTTCAATCCATGTTGATTGTTTAAAACATGGCCGCCAAGGGGTAGGGCTGTTTTGCCTTATATGTCAAAGTGAAAACTAAAATTAATATTTTCCTACGAAAGTATCTGGCCGATTTTCATTTTGCTATTCCTTGGGTCACTCTCTATCAGATTTAACCAAGCCATGTTGATTAGTCAAAAAACAAGACCTACATGGGGGCGGTGCTGTTTGGAGATTCATTTTTTTAGTGGGGGCGATATAAGCTCTCTTTGGTCTCTTGTGTAAGGTTACCCGACCACAAAATGAGTTTATGTTGTTGACTGTGTGGTTGGCATGACAAATCATATTGCATAAGTAAAGTGATGGATCCAGGGCGATCATGACCCTCTTGTATAACCTTCTTTTCTGAACGAATTAAAGCCGCGAACTTCAACTCGGTAACTATGTTATACATATATGAGCTGTTCCTAGAGAAAACCTTCATTATGGACAGTCCGCGTAGGCTTATCCGGGCCAAAACATTCCGTCTCAGGGGGAAAATAGAGGTTTTAAAGAAATGATTCATGAAACAGAAAATGAGAAGGCGGCTTAAAGTGTCTGTGCAGATTAGCCTGTGCTGCATGCTCAGGTTGATCAGGGTCGATATTTTACGCAGCGTCCACAATTTGGTTTTTCGCGGAGCGGCTCATATGTCAAGTACCCGTCACCTATTCTATCAGTTCTAGTGAATTAAATAAAAAATGAAACTGTATTCACAGCACAACCCTTCCTTAATACAGCCTGGTCAAGCCTTTATCGGTCCTACATGTTGTTATTTTTTATCGCTACGGAAGCATTTGGGGCGCACCGTTTGTAACACGGCGTATTGATCAGAAGCCTTTACTTTGAAATAGCACGCTGGGAACCAGAAATGTTCGCGATCTTTCTTGGAACAAACCGAACACGTTTGTAATTGTCGTATATATACGCATTGCAAAATATCACCTATTCTACAAGTTCAAAATAAAAATAATCAAAATCGGTACACAAATAATTAAAAATGTTGGCGTAAGTTTCGTTTCTTAAAATAAAACAATACGTTAAAAAAATATATTCAATGCGTTTGCATGAATACGCGTTAAACGTCCTTATATAGAGCTCGAAAGATACATTTACATCCATGTGTGTAAAATGGATCTACTCGCTAAATATCTTCACGTTCAAGGTTAGCGAAAATGTTGTCGAGCACATTTCATTTTTTTGCAACTTTAGAAAAAACGGATATTGCTTTTATGTTTTTCTCCATGTTTAAATTATAGATATTTCCAAGTAAATTGCTGAACTTTTGCAGTAAATATTTGATAGACGGTACTTATATTATTATATATTGCTAGTTGTCGCATATTGCACTCGACACGAGGCTGGTTAAATGTACTTTCATATATTGACGTAGGCCATCGGTTTGAGATGAACGATGACATTATATTTGTAATAGCTTTTCAGAAATGACATGGGAGGATAAATTATTATTAGAAAGAAACATATTTAAATGTTTTGAACATATTACAATTGTG
>JAUELF010278659.1:6027-19526 GCA_031471495.1 Clinocardium nuttallii | reverse complement strand
ATGTCATATATTCAATACATACTGGTGATGGTATACACTCATTTCTACACAAACAAAGGTTTATTTAGGGACTATCGCAGATCAGCAAGTCAGCGGATGTATTTTGGGTGATTTGACCTTTCAATTTAGACAGAAATGGCCAGCCGCCAAACGTTCCATTCGCGCCGGAACCCGGGATCGAACCAGGGACCTTTAAATCTTCAGTCTAACGCTCTTAAAATATTTATAATGTTAAGTTAACTCTTCCCAGTTAATTTCTTCGTATTGCTCCTTTCGGTTTATTCTGTGTGTCTATTTTCGGTTTTGATATTTTTTACAAGACCAAACATAGCATACGGATTTATTTCTGTTTTGTTTGTCGTCATCCTTCATTTTGGAGTACCCTTGGGCATTTCATAAATCCTAGTCTATTTCTGGTTTGTGTACCAAGAGATCTTGAATAACGGTTTTGTCTGTGTGATATAACTGAATTACATACTGAAAATGTCGTAGAGTCCCAATAAATAAAATCTTAATTCACGTCATTAATCCCCTTAATCCCTTCCCACATGTAGACGCTTTCTGAAGCCACTGCTGCTTACGACTTACAAAAACATTGTCACAAAAGAAGAAATTGCACAAAACGTGCATTTTCTCCTTTTGCCACAATACTTTCCACTTTAAGTCGTAGGTTATCCATTCAATTATAGAGATTTTCTATGTTTTGACAGAATCCTTCCCACATGCAGACGCTTTCTGAGGCCACTGCTGCTTACGACTTCAGAAAACATTGTGACAAAAGAAGAAATAGTTCATGTTGAGCAATTTCTCATTTAACACAACTGTTGTGTATGTCATATGTATTATTATTATTTTATTTTATTGAATAAAATTAATGAATGAATAAGCATTCCTCTTATTATTGGATGAAAATCCATAATTGTTAACGACAAATACACAATTCCCAGAATGCTGACAACAATTTCTAAAATTTTGATCTGGAATTGGCCCTTAATGAAGCACTGACAATGACTTTACTTATCTTGGTCACTTCAATTATACAGGCTCTTTCAGTTTAAATCAGAAGGTTTTGGCAGACAAAGACTTAAAGGCTTTGACTTTGACACGTCGACCATTTTCCAACTTTGTGATGCCTTTGTAAGTTTCATCTTTGGATTTTCAAGCGAACGTCGGGGGTTTACTAAATCAAAGGAAAATAGAAAGGATACATTTAACATTTTGTAAACGAATATTAAATGTGAAAACATCTACATGCAATGCAGCCGTTTACCGTGAGCTCGGCAGATATCCCTTATATATAAACAGATACTCAATAATGATTAAGTATTCGGGGGAAATCTTGTCTACTGAAAACATTATCATGGGAACATTGTATCGCACTGCAGTTGAAAACAGTGAAAGGGGGACAAATAATTGGTGAACTAATAATAAGGGATCTTTAAAATAATTTCGGGTTCGGTTATGTATGGATTAAACCCATGAGTGTAAATCATAAGCATTTCCATAAAATATTTAAACAGAGACTGATTGATGATTTTTTATCAAACAATTGAATATAAAGTTGAAAATTACAGTGCATTAATTGGATATAAAAAAAATTATAAATATATTTCAGGCAATAATGGTATGGAAAAGTATTTAGATCATTTACCTCGTAAGTGGCGTTCATACATTACAAAACTCAGGTTGTCGTCATATTCATTGAGAATAGAATCAGGTATATGGAAATAATAGAGTGGAAAGAAGCCAGCGCTTATGTCCACTCTGTAATTCCCATGAACTAGAGGATGAGTACCACTTTATATTAGTGTGTGATAAGTACTCTGATCTTACAACACTGTATTTTAAAAGGTGTTTCTATAAACAACGGAATGTGTATAAATTCGTTATATTACTAAAAAACAACCAATACGCGCAAACTTCTTAATCTTGCAAAATTTATTAAAAAAGCTATGAGCAGAAGAAGTAGTTTGTTAAATAACATAGTTAATTGATAAGTCTTTGTGAATTGTTATATAATGCTGGTTTTGCGGGGTTGAAGTAATTAACATTTTCCACTTAACTTGCAAGATGCATTTAATCATTGATCGAGTCCTGAAATAGTGAAGGTGGTGAACACGTATGTTACCTTTTTCCTGTACTTGCTACGTACTCGCTATACTAACATTTCAATCATTGTCTTTGTGTTGTGACTCTCAATATATGTGTTGAAATAATTGGACAACAAGGAGCGTGAGTCTTTTACTTTTCGTTTCTGTTAAGGCTCGTGTTTCTTGGTTGTGATAAAAGAGCATATATATAATTTGGTAGTTTTCTTTGTGATAAATCACGTTTATGCGTAATTACCTCCCTTTTTTAAAGAAAAAGTGTATTTATGCATCGAACGTCAGTCACTTTTTGCTCAAAAAACGCAAAGTTAGATTGTGAGTCACAACATCAAACTTGTTATAGTGTTATGGTTAAATGTATAGGTATGTGTACGTGAATGTGTATGTATGTGTACGTGAATGTGTAGGTATGTGTACGTGAATGTGTAGGTATGTGTACGTGAATGTGTAGGTGCATGTGTATGTGAGTATACATGTGTATTTATAGGTATGTTTTTTATTTATGTATAAGTGTATATGTATATATATATACATATATGACGCCATGTTTTTTCTGTATATAAGTTTTGTGAATAAGTGTATGTTAATATTTATTTTTTGTCTTTCTTCTTACTCAATAACGGTAAATACCACTTAGACTTTGGAAACAATTGAATTATAAATTAATAAAATAATGCAAATAAACTGAGATCAAAAGTTGACTGTCGCAAAACGCCAGTACTATAACGACGGAAAATAAAAATGTTACTCTTTCCAGTCAATTATTACTTCATTACAACATATAAGATTAGTCAAATCTCGATTAACAGTATAATTATGTATGATTTTTCTTCTTCTTTTATTTCTATGTGTGTGTTAATTGTAATTTGTTTATATATTGTAAAAATGACAAGAAACTGTACAGTTTACGTCAGATAAAATTATTGTCTTTTAATGTCTCAACTCTATTCTATGTATAGATTGTTTTTATATTATTTTTCAAATGTTTTCAAAGTCGTCTGCTGCAGATTGGTAGAATATGGGAAAGGATGAAGCCTGTCAATGCGTAGTCGTATATGGCTCTACTGTTTTCGCTACTGAGCTAGAGTCCATGGGTAATTAAAGACTGCTCCGAAAGAATATTGAAACAAGGAAGTTATTTTTAAAATGTAAAGTGGTTTTAATGTATAGGCTATGTTAAATGGTGTATAGACGGCCAGTTGGTATAACGGTTTATAGTTGACCAGTTGGTGTAACGGTGTATAGACGTATACAGACCTTGGTTTTGACCAGATAGTGTAACGGTTTATAGACGTATACATATATTTGTGTTAACTAGATGGTGTAACGGTGTATAGACGAATACAAATCCTGATGTTAACCATATGGTGTAACGGTGTATAGACGTATACATATCTTGGTGTTAACCAGATGGTATAACGATGTATATACGTATACAGATCCTGGTGTTAACCAGATAGTATAACGGAGTATAGATCCTGGCGTTAACCAGATGGTTTAACTGCGTATAGACGTATACAGACCCTACTTTTGATCAGATGGTATAACGGTGTATAGACGTAGACAGATCCTCGAGTTAACCAGATGGTGTAACGGTATATAGACGTATACAGATCCTGGCGTTAACCAGTTGGTGTAACGATGTATATACGTATACAGATCCTGGTGTCAACCAGATGGTCTAACGGTAGTTAGACGTATACAGATCATGTCGTTAACCAGATGGTGTAACGGTGTATATACGTATACATATCCTGGCATTAACCAGATGGTTTAACGGCGTATAGACGCATACATATCCTGGTTTTGACCAGATGTTGTAACGTGTATAGACGGATACATATCATTGCGTTAAGCAGATGGTGTAATTGTGTATAGACGTACACATATCCTGGCGTTAACCAGATGGGGTAATTGTGTATAGACGTACACATATCCTGGCGTTAACCATATGGGGTAATTGTGTATAGACGTACACATATCCTGGCGTTAACCAGATGGGGTAACGGTGTAAAAGTGTATAGACGCATACAGATTCTGGTTTTGACCAGCTGGTGAAACGGTGTATAGACGCATACAGAGCCCAGTGTTGACCAGATGGTGAAACGGTGTATAGACGCATACAGATTCTGGTTTTGACCAGCTGGTGAAACGGTGTATAGACGCATACAGATTCTGGTTTTGACCAGCTGGTGAAACGGTGTGTAGACGCATACAGAGCCCCGTGTTGACCAGCTGGGAAACGGTGTATAGACGTATACAGATCCTGGTGTTTACCAGATGGTGAAACCGTGTATAGACGCATACAGAGCCCAGTTTTGACCAGCTGGTGAAACGGTGTATAGACGCATACAGAGCCCAGTGTTGACCAGCTGGTGAAACGGTGTATAGACGCATACAGAGCCCAGTGTTGACCAGCTGGTGAAACGGTGTATAGACGTATACAGATCATGGTGTTTACCAGATGGTGAAACGGTGTATAGACGCATACAGAGTCCAGTGTTGACCAGCTGGTGAAACGTTGTATAGACGTATACAGAGCCCAGTGTTGACCAGATGGTGAAACGTTGTATAGACGTATACAGAGCCCAGTGTTGACCAGATGGTGAAACGTTGTATAGACGTATACAGATCCTGGCGTTAACCATATTGTGTAACGTTGTATAGGCGTATACAGATCATGGCGTTAACCAGATGATGTAACGATGTATAGACGCATACATAGCCCAGTGTTGACCAGATAGTGTAACGATGTATAGACGTATACAGATCCTGGCGTTAACCAGATGATGTAACGATGTATAGGCGTATACAGACCCTGGCGTTAACCAGTTGATGTAACGGTGTATAGACGTATACAGATCCTGGCGTTAACCAGTTGATATAACGGTGTATAGACGTATACAGATCCTGGTGTTTACCAGTTGATGTAACGGTGTATAGGCGCATACATATCCTGGCGTTAACCAGATGGTGTAACGGTGTATAGACGCATACAAATCCTTGCGTTAACCAGATTGTGTAACGTTGTATAGGCGTATACAGATCATGGCGTTAACCAGATGATGTAACGATGTATAGACGTATACAGATCCTGGCGTTAACCAGATGATGTAACGATGTATAGGCGTATACAGATCCTGGCGTTAACCAGTTGGTGTAACGGTGTATAGACGCATACAAATCCTGACGTTAACCAGATGGTGTAACGGTATATAGACGTATACAGATCCTGGTGTTAACCAGATGTTGTTACGGTGTTTAGATGTATACAGATCATGGCGGTAACCAGATGGTGTTACGGCATATAGACGTATACAGATCATTGCGTTAACCAGATGGTGTAAAGGTTTATAGACGTATATAGAGCATGGCGTTAACCAGATGGTGTAACGGTGTTTAGACGTACAGACCCTAGTTTTGACCAGATGGTGTAACGGTTAATAGACGTATACATACCTTTGCGTTAACCAGTTGGTGTAACGGTGTATAGGCGTATACAAATCGACGTATGTACAACGAGGAGCCAGTTTACCGTTGTCTTATATTTTTAAAATATGTACAATTTTTGAGCCAGTTACTCTGGGTGGTGGATGATTTGTAAATTATGTACAATGGGGAGCAAGTTTACTCCGAGTGTCGGATGATTTGGAGGTAACCCATATACATCCGGACTTCATCATATAAACGGACACCAATTTACTTCCAATAATTCAGGTATATTCATTGAGGACGTCAAGAAACAATTCGTTTTTAACCATATCCACTTACAGACGCATCTGCAGCAGACGACGTCTGTAACGTTGTGGAAAAAGGTAGAAATTCAGCCGTATCTGACGATTCATAGTCTCATTGTCACTCCGGGCAATTTAAAGTTATATTGACGTAAACTAGGTAGGATTGCATCTCGTGAGATGTATTTACGTCTACTAACATACATTGTACAGTTATAATCATGCGGAAGATGTATTTATGTGTACTGACATGCAATATACAGTCATAATCATGCGGAAGATGTATTTATGTCTACTAACATACACTGTACAGTCATGATCATGTATTTATGTGTACTAACATACAATATACAGTCATAATCATGCGGAAGCTGTATTTATGTGTACTGACATACAATATACAGTCATAATCATGCGGATGATGTATTTATGTGTACTAACATACAATATACAGTCATAATCATGCGGAAGATGTAGGCTCATCTTAGGTTAGTCCCATTTGTAATTGCAACACGACTAAGGAATCCCGTGCACTGTAGAAGATACCAGTTGGTTTTTGTGAACAGTTAAATCCAGATTAGTTAGCATGTGCATCCACGCAGTCTGATCAAAATATACACTATTATCATATTACTTACACAAGCATGTTAGAAGATTCTGTCAATTTGTGTAGATTATGATAGGACTGAGAAGGTGGACACGATGATCTGAATCTACACTGTTCAGAAATGTCAGCTTGACCATTTTTAATGTACTTGGTCTATGTGTGTCTATACAACAAAAAAACAATGCACATGACTGACCCGTTCGACGAGAAAACCAACATTATGGTCTCTGCGTAAAAAATCGATCCAGATCGGCCTGCGCAGAAACACGATCCAATCGTCTTCACATTTTAGGTTACAATACACCAAATAAATTGCTTCTTTGTTCCCATGTAAATCAACCAGTTTAACTGTCAATTGTCATACGCTCTTTCTCAGGTAGAACACTCTATATCTTTGAAAATGGTTATTACATCTAAACTTTAAAACAATCCAAAGAAAATGGAGGGTAATGCATAATGCAAGAAAGACCTGGTTACCGTCACTTAGAACGAAATTGGGCCGACCCTTGGTATTGAGTGCCTCTATATATAAGTTGTAATACTTTTGGTTGTGCTAATAAAAACGAACAACAAAAAATGGCCAGCCGCCAAACGTTCCGTTCGCGCCGGAACCCGGGATCAAACCAGGGACCTTTAGATCTTCAGTCTAACGCTCTCCCAACTGAGCTATTCCAGCTGACAATGTTAGGTCTGTTATCTTTTATATTTATTATGTATACCCTATACTCGTTTTGTTAACTCACATTTCTAGTAAAACAAATTATAATATCAAAATATATGATCTCCAGATATATCCCACTATCAATGTTGATCAACGGCTATCTTTCTTGAAGTAGTTTTGCTACTTTTTGCAAACATTTTGGGGTTGCAGTGCTATTAAATATAAATAGTGCTCTGGTTATCCTAAATGACGTTTGTATTGTCAACAGAGGAAAGGGTTCCAAAGTATGTGTTTCTTTGATTTAATTATAGAACATTTAGTTTCCTGGTTTCGGTTTCTGTTTTACTTGCTAAAAGTCTTCTTTTATGTTTTGGTGTTATAACTTTTTGTTAGACATTCCTACAAAACTGCAGAGTCTTGACATGAATAGATTTAGACCTTAGGCTGTGATCACAATTTGGTGATGATAAGTCCGTGGATAGAATTACAACTGACGCGTTGGTGTGAGGACGCCGGGTTTACGAGTTCCGCCGAGTAGTTCCGATCAGGTTTGCAACTGACGCGTTGGTGTGGGGACGCCGGGCTTACGAGTTCCGCCAAATAGTTCCGATCAGGTTATACATACTATATGAGAATATTTTGTTTGTTTGAATGTTGTTTTACGCAAATTGAAACTTAGTTATTCCAAGGCGTTTCATGGATAAGATACCGATACGTCCGGTCCATTTATCCTGGCAACAGAGAGTCACTCGTTATGCTAACTCAAAAATACTGAGCGCAATGGAGGGAGAGTCTTTACTTCCAGTTAATAAGTAGTTTGTTTGACCCGGCCGGGGATCAATCTTTCAACCTCACCCGTGACACGAGGCGGACGCTCTTCCACTTCACCACAGAGGCGGTCCACTTTGACTATAAGTTTCAGAAGAGTTATCTAATATATATATAGAACATGTTTGACCCGACCGGGGATCAAACTTTCAACATCACCCGTGACACGAGGCGGACGCTCTTCCACTTCACCACTGAGGCGGTCCACTTTGACTATAAGTCTCAGAAGAGTTATTTAATATCTATATAGAACATGAACTAAAGTATTGGTTAACTATGAATGCTTATTTATCTCTCTACTCGGCGTCGTCACGGTTTCCGTGGTGAAGTGGTGAAAGCGTCATCATTAGGACATTGAGACAAGGGTACGATCCCCTGTCGAGTATTGTCGAGACTTAATAATTGAAATACTGTTGAAATTAGTATAAGCATCATGCAAATTGATTTTGTCCGAAGTTGTCTTTATATTAAATGTTGTGTAGTATGCAATCGGACAGCCATTGGCGAGAATATGTAGTCACCCAGGTCGTCTTAGTCTGCACTTTTTGAGTGAGCCTTTTATATACCCGTATGCTGAACGCAATTATTTATTTTTCCTTTATTCTGATTATAGTTAAAATCTAGAATGGGCTCTCCGTTTAAGAGTCGTAAAACTGTAAATACTAAATACTATTAATTTTCCCACTTTGGGGAATTAAAACTTAAAGCCACCTGATGGAAATGGAATTTTACTTGAAATAGACACAAAATGGAACACTAAACTATTTTAGATAAAACATGGCCAGCCACATAACGTCACGTACGCGCCGTAACCTGGAATCGAACCATCGTTCGCAATTATCGACAACCACAAGAGGGTGAGCTGTAATTGACAAGGTAAAACTATGAGTATATTCACGCTTTAAACCAGAGTAGTTCTACGACATTCAGGTTTACTTTATTTTCTTTATCATACTGGATTAACCTTTTGGCGAGAAAAACGTCTTCTAGTTGATGATATTGTTTTCACTGATCAAGTTACATGAGCAGTTTGAGCCGTCTCGCGAGAAAACCAACATTGTGGACTCGGATAGACACTTTTCGGCTCCTGTTGGTTTTCTGTTTCATGAATCATGTCTCTATACCTCTATTCCTCGGAGACGGAATGTGTCGGCCCGGATCAGTCTGCTCGGATAGCGCAGGCTGATATAGTCGATACATTACGCAGATGCCATAATGTGTGGTCCGATAAGGTAGATGATGAGTATCACTACATATATACTCGTGTCAACATTTTCTATTTAATCAACAATCTCCATTTAAGTTTACAATGGTTAGTTAATCCTGTTTGATTACCACTCAACGTGAGCTCAAACTGTGAGATAGATTTACATAAAACGTCCATAGTCAATTAAACCCTGTTTGGCTAACTGACCCACCCCTTTACCCTTCCTATCAGTTGTCAACTTAATTAAAATAGAAATTAATGTTAAAGTTATTATAAACAGTAATCGAATAATTTCCTTTAATAAGAAACTACGCCAACAATCCATCGAACTTGACTTGAGTGTTTATGCGAATTCAAAATTAGTAATAAAAACAATTTTTTTCCTATTCCAACATACAACAAATCTAAAACTGATAACTTTGAAAACGACAAAAAAAGCAAAAATGTTTAATATCTCTTAAAATTAAATTGCTTATAATGTTTTCAAAATTCGTCTGCTGCAGAGACGTCTGAAAGCATCATTGTACGAGAGGAGGCGTTAGAAGAACCAAGAACGATGTTAACAGATATGGTTTTGCACGTTATACCCTTTCCCTCATAGGACAATTCTGCAGCAGACGACTTTGAACATATTTTGTCAAAAACTGAAAATCTCTATAATTGAATGGATAACATATGACTAAAGGTGGAAAACATTGCGGCAAAAGGAGAAATTGTACGTTTTGTGCAATTCATCCTTCTGTCACTATGTTTTCAAAAAGCCGTTTGCTGCAGAGGCGTCAGAAAACGTCTTTATGAGGGAAAGGGTTAAGGAATTATCTATATTGTTAATAATAATTTACTTGACATCTCGAGTTGAAAGTTAAGGCTTCAACATAATATCACCTAGGGGTAATCTAATTTGTGGAAATGTCTCACACCTATCGCTAATTAGCGGTGACTGAACCGTCTCAGTACTCAACAAGCTGGCGTATTACATATGCATGAGTGAATCGATCAAAGACAAACTTCCTTTAAAACAGCCGGTTGAATTGTAATTAGGGATATTTGGATGTCTAACGTGTATAAAGCAAATGACTTTTGAGTTTGACCATCAGACATTATCCAAGTACACGTAGTGCGACAAGTATATAAAATAACGTTAATAGAGGAATCAACATTGACATATGTAAGTGATTTATTATTTTATGCTTCTTTTCCTTTCATGAAGTGCCTTCTACGAAAATATATCGAAATGCATGTGCTACCAATGGCTGAGCTAGTTCTGTCAGCGCATTTCCATGATTATGGAGATAACTATTTGTCCATGCATGGGCCGCCCCGCGAGAAAACCAACATTATGGCTTCTGTGTAATGTATCGACCCATATCAGCCTGAGCTGTCCGCGCAGATTGATCCGGACCGAAAAATTCCGTCTCAGGGGGATAGAGGTATTGTGTAATGATTCCTGAAACCGAAAATCCACAGGAGACGAAAAGTGTACACCCGGGTAAGTCTGCGGCATGCTTATGCTGATCTGGGTCGATAATTTACGCTGAGTCCACAATGTTGGTTTCCTCGCGGGTGGGCTCACATGTACTAACACAAGTAGTCAATATGTTCTCCCACATTTTGATACAGCTAAAATATAATTTGTGAGGAATTGGTGACCAGCTGAAAGCTTGTTTCGCAAACGATACAAAACTCAATTTAAAATAATTGATCCAGTTATTAACTGATTTTCACTTACAGCAGCAGAGATCTGACCAAAAATATAGAACCTCTCCATTAAAAAAGACATAAAGATTTGAGAACATTGTTGTAATTCGACAATTTCTCCTTTTGACACAATGTTTTCACAATGTAGCCTGCTGCAGATGTGTCCAAATGAAATTTTAAAAAGAGTTAACTGCACATAAGACATGCGTTATGAAAATCAGTGAGATATCTATCTTAACTGTCCGCATAATACAAAACATGTACCAACAATCTTTAAATATAATTTACTTTAGCGAAAACGGTTATATTTTGACTTCAAAACGTTAGTGTCTTATTATGCCAAATTATTATTGTCCTCACAACAAAAGCTACTTCAAGATGTAATCCAGTTCAAATAACGACGTATGAACAACATATACATTTGAACTAACTTTGAGAAACTAAAAGATTTGTTTGCAATTGCGGTGCCGTCCCTGTAGTAATGTGATTGTACTAAACATTTGTATATGTAATACATGTAACAGTAGTTTGCTTTATTTATCTAAATTAAGAAAATGTGTTTTAAACAAACTTTATTGTTTTATTGTTGTTCGTGTATGACGCGAAATGTTATCTTTCTCTGAAGTATGTGCTTATGTCTTAATGTTTATAAAATAGGCCAATGTCCTTCACATGCTCAACGTGTTATGTCAGTTGAAGGCCTCATTGTGTGTGTCTATCCTTTTTCCAACGGACCATGTGGTCTTTTGAACGATCAAACAAAATACAACAATATTATTACGTTATCCTACTGGACTAAATTGACGTTTTGTTAATGTGCCGAGTTACCTTGCACGACATCAGTACACGCCAAATAACGGGCAATATCCGTATGTTTAAGCTACGTAAAGCTTTCATGTTCACTAAGTTGTATTGGTCAGAGGACGTACACGCAAAATGTAGCAGATCGGCCTAAACTGTGATTATTAACCTCTATGACAATATTTATATTCAAGGTTACCGTGTTTGTAAATTGCTCTTGAAACATTCAAATAATTACATAAAGGATTAACACGGCCATGTCTTGCCTACTTTACCCGAACATATAACACGACTGTTTGCTTACGGTAGCCCGCGGTTAATCCCTACCCATCCGACTTAAGAACGACGTCGACCAAGAACGGTCTGCACATAATGGGTGGTATGCCGTTGTAGGTCAATGTAACGTTAACATCTCAATAACCAAATTTTAGTGAGCACAGTTATATAAAGTGGAATTGAAGATGCAGGTTAATATCCCGCAGAATTCGTGCAACTTGTATCTTCAGCCCAGTTTAGCATCCCGCTGAATTCGTGCAACCTGTATCTTCAGCCCAGTTTAACATCCCGCTGAAAAGTATCCTACAACTGTAGGAGGTCGTAGTTTCCATCCCCGACCGGATAATTCAACATGCATTACATTAACACTTTCAGTAATGGTATCCCTACTAAGCGCTTAGGGTTGCGGGTTAATCATTATGACTGACTTGCTGTTGTCAGGATAATGGACCAATTAGTTGTTATTGTTTACTCAGGAAACGTCATGATGAGTCTGAAAACAAATGTTGAAAGCGGCGTCAAACGCTGGAAAATAATTCTAAATAACTTAATATAAACATGCAAACCATTTTAATCAATAAGAGTGGTCGATATATCATTTTTAATCAATCAGCATTTTTGAGAAACCATGCAATTTGTATCCCTTAAAACACATTCATGAGATATTCCCTTGTTAAAGTTGGTTTATGTTATATCTTAAACGTATGAGTAAATGTATGGTATTATTACTATAACCAGGGCCAATATATACACGGTCCCTGCTATAACTCGCGAATTCAAAAACCTTATATCTGATACAGACTTTGAAGAGTTGCATGCTGATCTCGACCTCGGTTGATGGTAAATCTCCGAAGGTCTGGTTTTCCCTCATGTCATAACTCGGTCAAGAAGAACAAAGTTTAGAGATAGCTTTATGAAAACGTTCAAGTATGTACTCCACATTCAGTATATATAAAGCTTGTTTAAATAACATGCTCGTTCTGTTTGCAAATATGCTCCTTGAACTATTTATACACGGACTGTAGAAGCAATTAGTGTAAATAGAACTCGCTAGCCATTTTCCACTTGCAGACGATTTTGGAAAACATTTTGGCAAAGAGAGAAATATATCTCTCACAATATTGTCCACTATATATACTTATACTCATTCCATTAAAAGAGATTTTCTTTAGTTTTGCATGAATACAGCAAAGTTATATGTTGCAAATTTGTGTATATATGGGAAAGGGTTAATAAGAGTCGAGCCAAAAAAACGTATGAATGACAGGAGGAAAATATCGAACGCGTTAATAATTATTAATCTGCTATTTGATCTTTTCTTATAAACGAAATCGACACGTTAGAAATTCTAAAAATGGCAAAAAGGAAAATTCGACAAAGACTGAATGTGAAGGATTTGGGACTGTGACAGGTTCGATTCCTTCACATGAGGATGTCATGGTCGGACGGCCTCGGACAAGTCGCATTAAAATATAATGAATATATGGCGTTAAATCCCAATAGACAAGTCGCATTAAAATATAATGAATATATGGCGTTAAATCCCAATAGACAAGTCGCATTAAAATATAATGAATAT
>JAUELF010278637.1:0-10534 GCA_031471495.1 Clinocardium nuttallii | reverse complement strand
AAGCTTAACACATAGTTTACACATATATTCAACTTAAACAATTTGAAAGCTTAACACATAGTTTACACATATATTCATCCCTTTCCCCATACACTACAAATCTGCAGCAGACCACTTTGAAACATATTGGCAAAAATATGGAACCTCTATAAATGAACGAAAAATTGTTGAATAATGATGTAAACATTGTGGCAATTGGAGATTGCAGAGGTGTCAGAAAGCATCTGTATGTGGGTACAGAGGTGTCAGAAAGCATCTGTATGTGGGAAACAGTTATCTCCTAAGCTAATAGCTCCTCTTTGAAGCCCATATTTCTTCCTTCAGGCTCTGTCTGTCAAACATGATCACAGCAATGTCAGATAAGTTCTCTAGCCTAATATTGCTAAACCTACTAAGGTTCATAAATAAATAATGTCGTCATTAAATGATTAGAATACTGTTGAAACTGGCTGAAAACTAAAACAATAAAGTTATTTTGCCAAAAAAAAGAGGCAAGTTTGTTAATATAAAGCTTATGAATTATATATATGCAGGAAAATTACAATTGAACTGATAAGATATTAATTTTTCTTAAAATATTATGCAATAATGCTCACTAATGAGATTGTAAGGTTTTAAATGCAATGGAAAAGGTGGTTTTGATTTGCTGTGCGTCTCTTTTGCTTGCATTAATTTGCATGAAAATGCGTCATTTCTGTCTATTCTTGATGTTCATTTAATTAACACATCACCTGATGTATGCCGTCTTTAAGGCAGAGAGAAACTTATTGATTGATCACTTCTGCGTTGTCTGTCTGTCATTCTTTGACTTAAGCATTTCCCACTTGCATACACATGTTGAAGCCTCTGCAGCAGATGACTTTTGAAAACATTGAGATAAAAGGAGTAATTGCTCATAATACAGACAACTTTTGATGACCCCTGTTGCATTTGAAAACTTTGTAGGTGATTTAGAAATTGCTTAAGACCAATACAATTTTCTTACAATATTTTGAATGTTGTTAAACTATATATACTGTATATTCAAATTTTCTAGATGATTAAAATATTTCTTCAGATATATTTAAAGGAGATGATTTTTACTTTTTCTAGGAGTTTAAAGGTTAAGGGTCAGGGTTGTTTTGTTACCTTTTTGTGACTGTTAAACAGGTTTTTCTGTTTGTTAATGTATCTTCTTACTCATTATCTATTACAGGAGACTTCGACTACTGGAGATACAACAACAACAACAACTCGGAAAACTACCGCGTCCACATCCAGTATGCCCGTCAGTAAAACATCTACGACAGTGACAGTGAATCGAACTCATTCAGAATCCATCGTGAACGGTGATAAACTTTCTCCGTGGCATATCGCTCAGTCCGGCGAGAAAAAAGTGGAAAGAAAAATAACTCTTACTACAGAGCTCTGAAAGGACTTGTTGATCTTTTGAATATTGTTTTCACCGTTTTTGTAAAAATAATGCTTTGAGGGCTTTACTCTTTCCCTTTCACAGACAACATCTGACAACTCTTGAAAACATTGTGTGAAAAGAAGATATTGTTCAAAATCTAGCAACAATATCCTCTTTTCCCACAATGTTTTTACATATATTGTAGTTTACATTATCAGGTATTTTCAATGCAGATGACCCTTAGAATATATGATGTCAGTTAACACTTTACCATGTACAACAAATCTGCAGCAGGCGACTGATTCACAGAGCCTCAGTGGTTAGTTTTGGAGGATTTAAAATTGGACTACTTTAGTTAAATGTACTAGTGTGGCTTCCCTAGGGCAAAGAATTACATGTTGCTAGTACTGGTACATGTATGTCTATCAGGGAAGAGGATTAATGTACTGTTGACATGGATTCATTTTAAAAATGGCATGAACCCCACTTTAACAAAATTCTCTGCAAGTGCACTCAGTCAGTTTGTATATGGCAAAGAATGGTGCCTGTTGAACTACACCTTCACTGCTCACACGTTTTGGAGACTGTCTAGAGTAGTAGTGTAGGGGAAAAATAATTGTTAACCTGATATGAAATTTACAGAGCCCTCTGCTTTGAAAATATCTTAAATATCCGAAATCTTTTACAATTACAAGCAAAATTTTGAAATAAGAGTTGAAAACATTTTTCATTATTGTCCACAATGTTCTCAAACGTCTTCGTCAAATGTTGTCTGTATCAGGGAAAGAGTTGAAATGTAACACTTCATTAATCTAAAGTTCTTTTTGTATAAATATAGTTCATGATGCCATTTGTATTTGTTAACCCTTTCCCACATGCAACAAATCTGCAGCAGACGACATTGAAAATATGTCGGCAAATATATGGAAAATCTCTGTAATGGAAATATTTAAGTATTGAATTCTTTTTGGCAAAAGTAGAAATTTCTTGTTTTGTCAAAATGTTTTCAAAAGTTTTTGCTGCAGAGGTGTCAAAACGTGTCTATATGTGGGAAAGGGTCTACAATGATTATTATTACATGTTTTTCTCATGTTGTAGTGCCTGGATTATGTAAAGATGTGATGTAGATTTTAATTTCATTATTTTTACACAAAATATTGATATGTTTTAAATTCAATATAAATTCAGTATGCATATACATAGATACATTCCAACTCAGTTCTTAAGGTTAGTGAATAGATAGATTCCTGTTTTAATACATGTTCTATCTAATTGATGGTTATTGTGTTTCCTTCCTGTGAGGCAGGGAAACATTTAGGATTTACTTCTCCATCTGTCTGTCTGTCTTCTTTCTTTTCATTAATTGGTGACAACTTATTTTCTGTTTTGCTGATTGACTTCAATCTTGCAACACTTACATCTAGTGATCATGAGAATATAGCAATACAAGAAATAACTCTGGCATGCCTATTTTTGTAGTATTTCTCATATTTTCTTGTTCTGACAAATTATTATTCCGACTAAGAATTAAAACTGAAGCGTGGCTATTTTCAAAGTAACCTACCTTTTGCAGCTATTCTAATTTGGCCTTTTTCTTATTTGGCTTCCAATGAATCTAGAAAGCAAGAAAACATATGAGTAGGTGAATAACCCGCTGTGATATGACTGAAAAATTACTGAAAATGGAGTTACACATCAATCAATCAATCATATTCTCACATATTTTCCAATATGTCAACTTCAGCACAAGAACTATAAATGTAGCATAAACGGAGTTATCCCCCTTTTTGTCATGCCAATTTTACATATTATTCAACTTCCTGCTGGTGACACATGTGTTCGGTGAAAATCTCTTGTTAACATTAACCCTCTTTTACATGCAGACACATCTGCACAAGATAACTTTGAAATCAATGTGGGAAAAGGAAAAATAGCTCATAATGATGATTTCAACCCTTTTTAGTGTTTATACTCTTATTGTTAAACACTCTATAATGTTGCCTAGATGTTCTGAAAGTTGTCTGCTGCAGATTTGTTGTAAGTTGGAAAGGGTTAAAATAATTGTAGATGATTTCAATTTTGTTTATTAGTCTAATTAGGTTGTAAACAAGACACAAGTCAAGTTGTTGAAATATTTTTTATTTAATCTATTATTTGAAAATCATATAAGAAAAAAAATCACAAAATTTAAAACTGTTTTATTATGCCCATAATTCTAAAGAAGTTGTTTGGGCATGTTGCTTACCTTTTGTTGTTATTTGCATGTGTTTGTTCGTCACTCATATGTTTTACAAATTTCTAGTTTAATATTGAATAGATTCTTTTCTCCTAATTTCAGTTTTTCATTTTAATTGAAAAAAATTTTTTATTGAGATTTATCTACTCCGTTTTTTATCATTGTATAAATAATTGATTTTTTAAACCCTTCCCCTCATATTCCGACGCCTCTGCAGCAGACAGCTTTTTGAAAACATATTTTGCCACAATGTTTTCCGCTCTTAGTCTTAGGTTATCCATTCAATTATAGATTATAGATTTTCTATTTTTTTACAAAATATGTTCAAAGTCGTCTGCTTCAAAATTGTCGTATGAGGGAAAGTGTAAAAGTAACATGAAAAAGAATTATCATTTAGGAATTATGCTTAAAATAAATAACAAATTCAAATTAAAAAAAAATGATATAAGGAGGTCAAAAAGAATGTGGAGTAATTGCTCACTATGAGCAATTTCTCCTTTTCCTACTTTTTTCAAATGTTTTTTACTGTATTGCTTTAAAGTGTTTGAAAGGATGACAAACTTTGTGCAATATTGTACATGTCTTGGTTTTAAGTGCAAAATTATTGGAAATATTGTAAGAATTTATTTACATCTGCACCTAAGTCTTCTATTAGCTTTCTGTCTTCACTGCTTGATAAATCTTTTCCACTGCAAACACATATCGATGCATCTGCAGCAGACACCTTTTGAAAACAGTGTAGCAAAAGAAGCCATTCCTCCTTTTTCCACAATGCTTTTTAACTCAATAACTTTTTGTTTATAGATTTTCAAATTCGTCTGTTGCAGACTAGTTGTGGAAAAGGATTAACTTCAATTTAAGTCATGGCATTTAGTTTGACATTGACACAAACTGTTATTTACAGTATGATATTCAATTATTAACCCTTTCCCTCATACGACAATTCTGCAGCAGACGACTTTGAACATATTTTGTCAAAGCATAGAAAATCTCAATAACTGAATGGGTAACCTATGACAAAAAGGGGAAAACATTGTGGCATAAGGAGAAATTGCACGTTTTGTGCAATTTCTTCTTTTGTCACTATGTTTTCAAAAAGCAGTTTGCTGCAGAGACGTCAGAAAGCGTCTATATGAGGTAAAGGGTTAAAATCGGTCCGTTCTCGTCATACAGATGTCAGCATAACGGAACCGTTTTAACCACTTCCCACATACGACAACTCTGCAGCAGACGACTTATAGTAGGCAAACATTATATATATACATGTATATCAATAAACACGTATATCTATATACATGTATATCTATATATCTATATATACATAAAAAAGTTGAACATGGTTAAATGAGTCATTACACAGGACACTATGAGCCGTTCCACGAGAAAACCAACATTATGGAATCTGCGTAGTGTATCGCCCAAGATCAGCTAGCAGCGGTTCGCGCAGGCTAATCTGGACCGACACGCTCCGTCTCAGGGGTATAGAGTAATGATTCGTGAAACAGAAATCTAAAGGGGGTGCAAATTAACTGTCCGGATTAGGCTGCGGGGCATGCTTAATCTGATCCAGGACGATACATAACGCAGAGTCCACAATGTTAGTTTTCTCGCGGAACGACTCAAATGAGCCATACTCTTAAAAACATAACATAATTGTATTACAAGTGTGGATAATAATCTACCGGCACATGCATACTAACACATTTAAATAGATACTCGTTACTGTAGGAAGTTGGATTAAGACACCAAATCGCTTGTCAATACTCAATTAAATTTCGGATGTTATTGTTAAACAGAGAGTTGTTGCAACTGATGTGACACAATCTATCAGACAAGTTCAAAATGTAAACGCCAGACTACAAATCAAACAGGTTTCTAAAACTAGGTATGGAACGGAATAATCGCGCTCGTCTGAAATATGAGTTCTTTCACAAATATTAATAAAATATAAGCTTCAAACTAATTGCCTCGTTTTGTCTCTCTGTTCGTCCGCCGATTCAAAGCAACCAGTGAATCGAAACGTTTTCCAAGCGAACGAGTTTTAAGTCTAGCTAAGCCATAGAGAAAGGGAATCACAAAGTGCTTATGAGAACAATGCAAAATGTGATGAGTCTGTGTGAACACTCTTTCTCATTCAAGCTTTCTAGGCAAGACCGAATCGATGTCATGCTGAATTGTAATTTGTGATAAAAGGCTATAACTGTGGCCCCGATAAACCTTTACTCGTGTTGCATTATATGATGATATGACGAAATGGTTTTAAGTGTCTGTTTTTGCCCGACGGGTTCACTTATCATCAAATATTTACGTGCGACAGAAAATACTTCCACTCGTTTGGGACAGGTATCTGCCATTCCATATGAGACATATAATTGTTTTCTACCCGTGGCGTAAAATAGTGGGAACGTGTCGTTGCTTTTTGATAAAAAATAAAGCCTGAATTAATCCTTATCCCGCTGTACGGTACTTTTAACCTTTTCCACATACAGACGCTTTCTGGTGCCTATATGCAGCAGCCAACTTTCTGTAGCGGACTGCATGCAATGCATATGTAGCAGGCTACATTCAACAAATCGGTAGCCGACTCCATGCAACAAATCTGTAGCAGAATACATACAACACAATCTGTAGCAGACCCCATTCAACACATCTATAGAAGACTACATTCAACAAATCTGTAGCAGACCCCATTCAACAAATCTATAGCAGACTACATTCAACAAATCTGTAGCAGACTACATGCAATAAATCTGAAGCAGACTACATTCAACAAATCTGTAACAGACTACATTCAACAAATCTGTAGCAGACTACATGCAATAAATATGTAGCAGAATACATTCAACAAATCCGTAGCAGACTACATTCAACAAATATATAACAGAGCAGACTACATTCAACAAATCTTTTGCATACTTCATTTACCAAATATGTAGCAGACTACATTCAACAAATCTGTAGCAGACTACATTCAACAAATCTTTAGCAGACTACATTCACCCAATCTGTAGCAGACTACATTCAACAACTATTTAGCAGACTGATTCAACAAATCTGTAGCAGACTACATTCAACAAATCTTTTGCAGACTGATTCAACAACTCTTTAGCAGTCTTCATTCAACAAATATTTTGCAAACTACACTCGACACACCTTTAGCAGACTACATTCAACAACTCTTTAGCAGACTTCATTCAACAAATATGTTGCAGACTACATTCAACACACCTTTAGCAGACTACATTCAACACACCTTTAGCAGACTACATTCAACAAACCTTTAGCTGACTCCATTCAACAAATATGTTGCAGACTACATTCAACACACCTTTAGCAGACTCCAATCAACAAATCTTTAGCATACTGATTCAACAACTATTTAGCAGACTGATTCAACAAATCTGTAGCAGACTACATTTAACACACCTTTAGCAGACTACATTCAACAACTCTTTAGCAGACTTCATTCAACAACTATGTTGCAGACTTCACTCGACACACCTTTAGCAGACTACATCCAACACATCTTGTGCAGACTGATTCAACAACTCTTTTGCAGACTTCATTCAACACACCTTTAGTAGACTACATTCAACACACCTTTAGTAGACTACATTCAACACACCTTTAGTAGACTACATTCAACACACCTTTAGTAGACTCCATTCAACAACTCTGTAGCAGACTACATTCAACAAATCTGTAGCAGACTACATTCAACAACTCTGTAGCAGACTACATTCAAAACAATAAGGATCGTTATGGAATTCTGCTTCAAATGCAAGTAAAACTATTGAATAATGTTGGAAAAGTGTTGACGAAAGAATGAATTGCTCATTATGAACAATTTATATTTTTTTTAGACAAACGTGCGTCATCCGCACGTAGGTACGGCTTAAATATATGACATTCCTTACTTTCTGACAATGTTTAAGAGAAACAAAATAAAAAATATTCTGATCAGTATTTAAATACCTAGTCATTTGATTTAACAAGCTTGGTTAATTTCTTCTTCACGCCTGCTACCATAATTTACATGAAGGAGCACAGCGAACTCAGGAATGTTCTTGGTTTGGCTTTATGACGATACAAATTCAATTTAGATAAAACTTTGTGCCAATGGAATTTAACAATGTCTTGAATTTAATGAACCTGCCGCTATGCATTTGAAATGTTATAACATGACTTAAATTTGGAAGCAAACCATTCCATAGAGGCCGAGATTGTTGTCAACCCCTGTTAAATCGGTCCGAGGCTCCGAGGCTCTAGTTCCGGCAAGACAACGAAATTAACCCTTTCAAACTCGTAGACGCATTTTGACGCATTCGAATCCAGATCTGTCAGCGTATTCGCGCAGTCTCTACAGAAATATCAATGCATATCCTTGAAGCAGTGCCTGCGTAAGCAGTTCTATTTTCCAAACTAACTACGGGTAAGGTTGGTTTTCCCGGGGTCCCGCTAAACTAAATACGGCAGGGAATTTATATAAAAAATTTAAAGAAATTAAATTTGCATAACCTGCATTTCAGCCAGTTCGATAATTTATTAGAGCGGAAAATATAACGAATTTTTTTTATTAAAACGAATATTTAATGAAATGCTATAATTATGAATTAGGATTGCTTCCTTAAAACTGGACTTAATTTATTAATAGGGTTGTATGAAATATTAAATCAAGGTTGTTCACAGTTCTTCGTTTAGACTAGAAACAGATCAGCAATGTATTTCTCATATTAAAAACATGTTTGAGCCGTGCCGCGATAAAACCAAAAGTATGATGGTCTCTGCGTAATGTATCGACCCGGATCTGCCTGTGCTATCCGCGCAGGCTTACCCGGTTAGACACGTTTCGCCTCCTGTGTAGAATGTGTCGGCCTGGATCAGTCTGAGCGGATACATTTCGCAGATGTCATAAAGTTGGTTTTCTCGCGCGACGGCTCATTTATCATATTTAAAACATATTTAATGTTTGGTAAAAATTACACACTAAGATTTGAAGACATTTTATTTATTGAGGGTTATACAGTAGCTACAAATCGATGTTTTATGTTACCCGTATACCGTTGTGTGCGACTTAAAACAAAATTAACGTGTGTCGTAATACAATACTTCAACTCATGTTTGCGATCCATGTAGGCCAATGTAAGTATGCATGTTCGTGCAGTCTAATCTCGGGCTACGTTGTTCGCTTCGCATGTGTCAATATGTAGCAACAACCATTCCATTTATAAGGAATAACACAATTCTTGCCCACAAACATGCGCTTTCTGGCATCTTTGAAGCAGACGAGTTTCGAAGACATTGTTGCAAAAGGAGAAATTGTTCACATTGAGCAATTTCCCCTTCTTTTTTTAAAAAGTATCAATATAGTCATCCATTCCTTTATATACCATTTTCCTTTTTTTGTCACTATATATATTTATGATAAAAGAAGCGTGAGCACATTAACTCGGTACGTATGTGATCCCTTTCTTAACCCTTTTACACATACAACAAATCTGCAGCAGATGACTTTGAAAACGTAGTGACCAAAACCTGAAAAATCTCAATAAACTATTACTTAATTGTTAAATAAAGTTGAAAACCTTATGGCCAAAGGAGAAATTGCTCATCGTGAGCAATTTCACCTTTGGCAACAGTGTTTTTAAAAGTCGTCTGCTGCTATTGCGTGAAAATACGTCCGGGTTTAAGGATTGATTCCCGTCCATTCTTCATTATACTCATGCGATTAGTTAACCGCCATTTTACCGATTCATTACATATACAATTACCAATAATTCGTTCAGAAGATTTGACCAAGTTGGCAATGACTACCGCGCAGACTGATCCGGTTCGACACATTCCGCCTCAGAGAAATATAGGTAAAGAGTAATGATTCCTGAAACAGAAAACCCAAAAGAGTGGAAAAAATATCTATCCGCGTAAGCCTACGCCGCATGCTTAGGCTTATCCGGTCGATACTTTACGCTAATGTCCATAATGTTGGTTTTCTCGCGAGACGGCTCCTTTTATGACAGCTCTACCTAACCAGGGGCTTATTATTATTTCATACGTTTGGGGAATACCTGTGTCACTGAGGGAGCGATCGTTTCCCGTAACTAGCATTTAAAATAAAAAGCATTAAATTACGCGATTTGAAATGACAGATAGATAATCTATAAAACATTGGGCTAATATTCCTGGAACATTGAGAAACGTAATTACGTTATGATTGTCCATTTTACATTGACACAAAAGTAGGTCAGTTTCCAGTGAATTCTCATTGTGTAGTACAACCCAGTTTTGATTAATGTTCTACGATCAAACTTTTATTGAAATTTAGTTAATTTACACATGACATTTCAAAAATAGATCAGTTTTTTCATGAACTCGTACGTTGTTAAATGATTGCTTATTCTTCTGAAAAATCAATGTCTCCGTTTGTACTTTTTTTTAATTTCTTTCTTTCATATTGTTTGTTGTTTTGTGCAATGAAATATTTTGAATTGAATTGAATACAAGCCAGTTATCAGTTAAATTGTTCTCAAGGACATTTTACTGACATTAAATGAAACCTAAACCGGTTACCTGGGTGCGTTTATGTGTGTGTGTTTTTTGTTTAAACAAAAGATTATATTTCTTGTTTTCTCAGACTATATATTAATATGTCTGCTTTAAAGATATCCGAACAAAAATACAACATGTGAACAAAATTAACTAACTATTATAAAGATTAACAAATGGAAAAAAACATCTATATACATATTAAAAATATAACCAACATTATAAATGGAAACAATTCTTAAACTCTTGATTAATTGCTAAACCACTAGACCTTAGTACACATTCAGAGCCTTATTCCAAGATACCCTCACCCCCACCCCCCCCCTCTCTCTCTCTCTCTCTCTCTCTCTCTCTCTCTCTCT
>JAUELF010278627.1:0-10534 GCA_031471495.1 Clinocardium nuttallii | reverse complement strand
AATGGATAACCTATGACAAAAAGTGGAAAACATTGTCGCAAAAGGAGAAATTGCACGTTTTGTGCAATTTCTTCTTTTGTCCCTATGTTTTCAAAAAGCCTTCTGCTGCAGAGGGTTAAACAGAATAATTTAAATATCCAAAGAAAGGGATCATGTCTTCGAGTCTAAATTGCAAGTCATTAACCCTTGCCCACATATAGAGGCTTTCTGATGCCTCTGCAGCAGACTGCTTTTGAAATCATTGTGGCAAATGGAGAAATTGCTCATCATGAGCAATTTCTCTATTTTCCAAAATGATTTCTACTTCTATTCCATATCATACAATCATACTATCATTTAATGAGATTAAAGATAGTTTGGAATGATAATGCTGCAGATTCATTGTATGTGATGACTAAGAATTGCTCTCTAGATTGCTATTAGTTAAACTTCACATTACAAATTGTTTCGTCTGACAAGTGAGCAAGAGGTCCGACAGAAATATTTTGTCAGTCAGACCAAATGTCTGACAGGAGTCTCACAAGTTTTCTGGGAGTCTGTATTGTTCACCATTTCCTTGATAAAGAGAACTGTTGATGCATCATCAACAGACAAATTCTCAAAAATTGTGGGAAAAGGAGAAACAGCTCATTATAATTATATGAGCCGTCCCGCGAAAAACCAACAGACACATTCCGTTTCAGGGGGATAGAGGTAAAGAGTAATGATTGCTGAAACATAAAATATATGGCTGATATTACTCTCTCACCAGTGGTCCATCTTGCATCAAATTATCCATTGGTTAAAAAGTAAATATTAAAAAAGTAGAGTTTACCCTTATTGACGCAGCAGGTGGCAGGTAGCAGGTAGCAGGTTTTCTGACGTCTCTGCAGCAGACAGCTTTCTGAAAACATAGTGACAAAGGTAGAAATTGCTCAACACAAGCAATTTCTCCTTTTGCCCGAATCTTTTTCATTTTTAGTCATAGGTAAACCATTCAATTATAGAGATTTTCTATTTTTTGACAAAATATGTTCAAAGTCATCTGCTGCAGAATTGTCGTATGAGGGAAAGGGTTAAACAGAATGAGAGTGCAGTTTCACTGAACTCTATTCCTTCCTTCTGCCTGGCTTGGCCATTAACTCTTACTGATGAGTGACAAAAGTCTGACCTAGCTCATTCCTCTTACATCAATGGGCGAAAAATATTCCCTCTTACCCCAGGTACATTTCGAGTTATGATCGATTCCTTCCTTCTTCCTGGCTCGGCCATTGTCACTTTCTGGTAATTGAAAAGGTCTTTGTACTAGCGTTATTCCTCTTACTGAGGTACATTTTAAATTATTAGAATGGTAACTGAATTTAATTATGTTGACTAAAATAGAAACAAATCTCTTGTTACTGTATGCAAGGGCTTATAATCAGTAATATTTCCCCAGCATAAGACTGGTAGTTCATGGCGGAACTTGGGTGTTTTGGGGTAAGCGTTACGTCTGACTGGCTGGTGTTGAGGATAAATAGATCATTAGTACTGGAAACTTGCCCAGGAATCGCTGTGATATAACTGAACAATTGTTGAAAGCAGCGTAAAATGCCACACAATCAATCAATCTTCCTGGTTTGAAAGTATTTGCACAAGTATTGAAAGTAAGTGTTGATGTTGTAATGAGTGTCTAGATCTGAGGTTAATCAGAAATAATTATGAGGATGTGTTTGATAATGAAAGAACAAGAGTTTGCTGTTAGAACACTTTGTTTTGGTAATGTGTTGATTTATGAAATCAACATGTCAAAACTGGTTTTCAGCTTTTCCCTTCAAATTTTTTTTTACTTCTTTTCCCATTTCTTTATATAACCTTTCCCATCTACAATAGACAACTTTATGCAAATATTTAGACAAAAGGAGAAATTGCTTTATTAGTAAGTGTTTTCAACACTTTAATAAATACTTTAATTTAATACATTTTCGGTAAAGCTTTACCTTAACATTAATTTTCTAGTCTTGAATTTGTGATTTCCAGAAGACGTATTGCATATTCTGCCTCTTGAGTCTCCCCACTATTGTGGCTTTTCTGAGCTGACCCTTTCTCACTAGAAAAAATCTTTTTCAATTAAAGGATTTCTTTTAATAGAGTTGGAAACATTGTCATTTGTAAAGAGGGGAAACTGCTCATTACAAACAATTTCTCCATTTGTCTGTAATGTTTTCAAAAGTTCAGCTGCAGAGGCATCAAAAATCGGCTCTATGTAATTAAGGGTTAAAACAGATGATGATTACTAATGGAAGGCCCCTAGAGAAAGTAAACTGTGTACTGGGAAATATGGAGTCATATACATAGTTGTTTGTATATATACTACGGTCATTGTAACGGTAAACATGAGAATATTTGGAAGATTGTGTTCGAAAGGTGGAGAATATGCTTGTTATGAGCAGGGATAAAGATGTAAAAATAAGATCTTTTTTTGTAAACTGATAGATTTCAAATCTTTCACAGAATAAGATGGACACAATTATATAATTGATGAATTGCTTAATTTCCAGGTATCCAGATATTATCTGACTTGACCATAGCGGTTAATATACAGTTAAAGCAGGCTGCCTAACCAACTGGTAGTTAATATTCTGTTTGACATTTAATGATATTTACTGCAGGTTCAATATTCACCAATTAATTAATGTTCATGTTGACCATTTAATTGTAGAGGTTAATTTCTAACCCTGGATTGTCAAAGGTCGTGTTTTTTTTTATAAAACACTTTTCCACTTGCAGTCCTATCTGCTGCACACACGTTTTGAAATCTTCGTGGCAAATGGAGAAATTGCTTGTAATGAGCAATATTTTTTTTCTTGCCTCATTCTCAATTCTTTAATAATTGACCTGTCATTTATTGCAATTTTCCATATCGTCAAGAGATGTTTTCAAAGGTGTCTTGTTTCAGATTTGTTGCATGTGGGAAAGAGATAATCAAAGAAAGAGTTGCCTTTAACATGCCAGGGTTGGAACTTTAACTGGAGTTTTGTCATAATACAGTTGGCTTTTATATTCAAATTTTATCACAGGTCAAATTCATATAACAACGTTTCTTTCTTGTCTTATTTGTTGTTGATTTAGATTTTTGGTGAGTTTTTTTAAAATGTCTAAATTTTCCTCCTTTTTTTATTGCAGTTGCGCCTCCAATTGATCAATTTTAGACTTCTTTGAAATGTTTTATTACCCAATGACTGTTAAACAAATTTCTCTATGCAAAAGAAGAAATCAGGATTTTTGACAACTTGTTTAAGCTGTTCAAACTTGCCG
This sequence comes from Clinocardium nuttallii, assembly GCA_031471495.1. Lineage (NCBI taxonomy): Eukaryota > Metazoa > Mollusca > Bivalvia > Cardiida > Cardiidae > Clinocardium > Clinocardium nuttallii. The sequence goes on along the minus strand of JAUELF010278627.1, from coordinate 7,258 downwards.
TTGCCAAACAATCCAATCACATTTCATAGAACCCCAAACATTGTATCAGTGCCAGTTTATTTAGATTATTTTAAACATCACATTATTATAAGTTTCATTACTTGCAATTTGTATTTTGCATCATCGTTCATTTAGCAGACTTTAAAGTGACACTAATAAAGTTGATGTTCATATGATTGCAATTTGATTTATTTTAACATGTTTTTAGTTATATATATAGCTTGACAATGGAATGTCCCAAGAGGCTGATGGACAAGGCTTGAAATAATACCTAATTTCTTTGTATGCATATTGAAATATAAATTAATTGAGTGAATTGCAATAAGAGATGTCTACATGTGAAAATCTTACACGGCTGCTTTCACCTTTTTCTAAATTCGGTTTTCTTCAATACATTTCTATAAAATTTGTTAGAGTGAAGCCATAAAATGTCGCAACTTTTTTCCTTTTCCACAATGTTTTCAAGTTGAGAGTGAAATTAGTGAGCATCCTGTTTATCTGCATTTTCTTCTGTAAAAACTTATTTTGTTTTCTGACAGTTTTACTAACACTTTTTAGTTTGAAACTTGATAAGAATATAGCATGTGTGTTAGCACTTTACCTGCATGGACCATGTCCTTTATAACTGCCCCTTTATGAGTGATCACCCATGAATATTTACTAGCCCAGTACTGGTTAGGGACCCAGGCATCATGAATAAGTGTTCTGTTGCTATTATAAAACTGAAATAATATTGAAAATGGCCTAAAACCTCCCAAATGAAATGATCGTTCATGAACTATAAAACATCTTCCTTTATCTAAAATTGTCTGGTCATACAAAGAATTAAATAGATGGTCGGAAAACTTCCTTTTTCTAGCATTCAGCAACAGGGATATTCGACTGACGTGTAGTCAGGACTTATCTGTTGGAAGTAGTGGGCGTGAACCCCAAGTATCAATCTGATATAACTAAAATACTATTGAAAGGGACGTAAGCACTTCAGATAATCAAAATGGTCATGTTCTGCTCTCCTTTTCTGATGGTAGACAAACATCCAAATTATATATCAATGCTCCAAGTAAGGCGTATATATCGTGCTATAAAAACATTATTAAATCCTTAAACCCAGGGTTTTGGTAATTCGAAAGCATCCTCTCACTGAGATGGTTCTTCGAGTACCCTCGACTATGGATTTGGTTGGATAATAAGAGATTTTGTGGGTAAACTATCGGTATGTTGGCATAGACTGATGGTAAATGGACAAGGAAAGGGTTTAAATGTTTATAGAGGTGTGGTCCTCATCCTATTAATTCAGCAAGTCTGTTAAAACTGTTAATGTGGAAAACATCAACAAATATTTATAATTATTTCCTCCTTCTACAGAAGACTGCTGATGCCTCCGTAGCAGAAAACATGCAATATCTCATTTTCCGACATTATTTTGAACTTTCTTTATTTTTACATCCAAGATCATTGTTTATCTTAAACATTTTCAAGGCAGACTACTCTTAAAAATATGATTTCGGGCTAACAGTTAGAATTCACATCTGTATTTCTACATTGAAGATTAGTCTTTTTATCTTGCAGTTTCATTACATCCTTTGTTTGCACACTGGCTATTTACTTATTTCCACCATACAACATTATTGCAGCAGACAACTCGAAACATCCATGCAAATTGATGGAAAGTCTATGAAGGAAGGAATAATTGAAAGTGTTCTAGCAAAAGAAGAAATATCTCATTATGAGCAAAGTCTTAATTAGGCACATTGTTTTCACAAGTTATCCGTTACAGATGCTTATTAAAGATAGGAAAAGGGTTGAGGACCTTGTACCCCGAGATGACTAATAGGTCTAGAAGAAGAGTAAGGTGGGAGATGCCCCCCCAACAGCATCTATGATTTCAGAATTATGAATATGCACCTGACCTGGTTGGTCCTCAATGACTGAATTAAAATTAAGGGCTTGCTGTCTTTTTTGCAAAGTAGTGAAGACTGGATGGAATTAACTCTATAAATGTATTAATGTTATGAGCAATGCTGGCCTGCAGGAGATTAACCCTTTCTTACTTACAGACACGTCTGCAGTAGACACATTTTGAAACCATTCTGGCATAAAAGGAAACTGTTTATCGTTTTGTCGCAATGTTTTCAACCCCTTTGAATTATTAGAATGTTGTTTTAAAATCTTCTGCTGCAGATGTGTTTTAAGTAGGAAAGTGTTAAGACATTTGCAACCAGAGTGTATCCTGATTGAATTGCTATGCATTATCTGTCAATCATTTCTGTAAACTGTTTATTTACTGTTGCATAGCTCATATACTTCTAATTTCTGTCTATACCATCCAACAGGAGTTTGAAATGTTTTCCACATATCTGTTGCAAATGCATGATTACTAAGGAAAAATGAAAATGCTTTCATCAGAAATTGCCACAAATGTCTTTGTGTAAACTCTCTTAACCCTATGTGTATGCTGCCTCTGGCATTTGTACAGTTTTTGCATGTTTTATTTTCAATTTAGTCTTCATGCAATTTGACCTGGTGGGTTATATGGGTCATACGAATATTCAAAATATCTTGGAACATCATAGAGACAATAGGAAATTTCTCTTTTTCCACAAACAGAATTTTATGCCCAAGCAAAAAAAAAAAAACTGCTCAAAAAGAGAAACAAATATTGTGAAGGTCAGAACCCCTCCAGGTCATTCTGTGTAGACTATAACTGCAGCATGTGACAGACATTTCTAGGAATGGCCTCTGTTTCAGGGCAGCATCTTACCAGCGGAGCCAAGCTTACAGTTGGCCAACCAACCCACCACATATGTTACTGAAGTCGCTGGGGCGAAGGCTGCCCTTCCCGCGGGCAACACTGGATTAGCCCTGCAGACAGCCTCCACACTCTTTGACGCGAACACACTCCAGTACAACCCTGTAAATAGCCTCTTGCCATCACTCACCAACCCTACCCAGACCACAGTGCAGTCCACCAGTAAACATCCGTCCTTGTCTGCCATTAACTATGCTCCCTACCAAAAGCCAGTCTCGTCAGTTGCACGTCGCGCATACACATCGCCTACATTCCTCGTACGAAACGGTAATAAAGTCCAGTGCGTTATGATGCCTCCTAAATCCCTGTCCGCCGGGCAGATGACCCTCATGGCCCGCCCACATGAAGGAACTGTAACGCCCCCTTCAGGGGGGAGGGCATAAACTGGTCATATTTAGTTGCTTTTTGTTTTTGTTATGCTATGTTCCTGAGGTAAAGGAAGCATACTTAAATGTTTTATGAATATGTTGTGAAAGTTGTATATTTTAGAGCTAATTTAATAAGAAATAATCAAGAGATACTCTAATACAGGGATTTTGTTTTGCTTTGTTAGATTTAATTTTTGTTAAATATTGTAGTTTGATGATGGTCAGGTCTTGTTAACATTTGTCTCTGGGAATGCACTATTTAGTTGCCTAAACAGGGTTTGACACTACCAATTTCCTACTGTCCTGAGGTCACCAAAACATTTGGAGGGATAGCAAGATTTCAAGCCAGGAGTTTTGCTGTTTTTTCTTTGGAAGTAAATGATTAATTCACTCTAAATGAGTGGTATGCCCGCTTGCAGAAATGGGTTGCCCTTTGGGACACAAGACCAAAAATGTTTAGTGTCAAATCCTTGACTATTACAGATTGTGAGTACTATTCAATAGGTACAGGAATGAGGATGAGATGCATTCAATTTTTGGGAATAGCCAGTTTCAGGAATTGGTTTCGAGTTATCATCTGTACATTGATTTGATGTACAACTTGTTAGGTCACACGGATTGTCAGAAGAAGTATTTAAATCTGTTAAACAAAGACCTTCATTGAAGGCTAGTACTTCTACATATGCAGTCTTGCCCCCAGTCCTCCACACAGTGTCATTGTAGGCAGGTGAAATAAGAACCAGAATCACAAGATGCAGTTCAAATGCATTCTTCTCATTTTAAAGCATTAAGTAAACCACATGTTTATTGTATGTAATAGATCTTTCAATTGCCTATTCAGTTATAAAATGACACTAGTTGAGTTTGTTTTTCAACAACTGCAAAACCTTAGCGAATGAATTGGCAAGACTTGACCATTTGACTTTAGTCTAATTTATATGTATGATGTGCTGAAAGTGTGTATGTAAATGATTATATGTGTAAGATGAACACCTATGAGGAAGTGCAGATGAACATTTCTTAAAGAAATGAGAGCTATTATCTTGACTTTGTCGTCGGCCATTTAGTGGCAATATTGTGAAAATGAATTGGTCATGGGCATGAGACTATATTGATCAAACAACTGCACTTGAAAGCAGTAGATACGATACCTTTGTGAATGTTCATATAACATGTTTTCTCATGTTGGTGGTCAATTGATTTTGACATGAAATGTTATTTTTATTAGTTTAGGTAATGTGCCAAAAGTGCATGTATAATGTTCATTACCATACCATATTTGGAGGTGCTCTTATTGACCGTTTGTTTTCAATTGGCTAAATAAATCTATGCATTCACCATTGCTACATTTGATTCATTCATTTCATCCTTCAAAGTGCCTTAGAATAAATGAATCCAACTATGCATGTATTCATGTCCTCTTTAAACACATCGGGCACAGTGGAACATCAATTTAATGAGATTTAAAACACCTTGCTGTGTTTACTAACATCAGGGGAGAAAAAAAATTCTCTCATCTGATTATTGGAGACATTGGCAAGTTTGTTCATATATAAGCTGGTAGCTTTCACCTCCTGCATACTTAATTACCCTTTCCCACACACAGAAACAAAATCTGCAACAGACAACTTTTTAAATGTCGTATGAAAATTCTCAATACATGCAAGTATAATTATTGAATGGTATTCGAAACATTGCGACAAAAGGGAAAATTGTTCATCATGATCAGTTTCTCGTTATGCCTCAATGTTGCAAGTCATCTGCTGCAGTCAAGTAAACTGGTCTACATTGAGGTTAGGGGTTGAATGTTCAAAGCGGGTGAATCTCATGAGCAATTTATCCATTTGTCAATGTTTTCAATAATGTAATTAATAAGTGTTTTCAAAGTTATCTACTGCAGATTGGTTGTATGTAGCCCAAAGTGCCATATCTTTAAATTCATGAACCATCTATCACTATTTTATATAATCCCTTTTCAGAGTTTTATTAAATTGCATTTATAGAAAATATTGTTACTTCCATCAGATCTGCACAGTTGCATTTTCAACAAAGTTTCAATAGATTTATTTTTTTCATTTTAAATTTAGAATTTGCATTGAGAATTGTTTTGTTTTGAAGACATTTTTTGTTAAACTAGAGGAAAGAAATTCCCATTTTGTTGTACATATTGCAAGGATGTATATAATTGTAACTTAATGTTATGAAAATTGTCTAATCTTTCTCTTTCCATGATATAGACCATTTTTTGATGCATTTGCATTATCCCTTATCAACAGACAACTTTGAAAGTAAATGAAAGAATAATTATTGGATAACATTATGACAAAAGGAGAAATTAGTTATTATAAGCTATTTCTTAAATTGCAGCAATGTTTTCAAAAGCTGTCTGTTGGAAATGTGCTAAAATGCATCTGTAGATGGGATAGGGATAAGAGAGGGTGTCTTGCTGATCTGGTAAACTTTGACTTGTATAGCTGATGGCAAAGGCGGAATATTGGGAAAATATAAGTACTATTTTTATGCAGATGAAGAAACTAAAGGAATAATAGAAACATTTAGAAATTTCTTTCTTCCTTACCAAAACTGTTTTAAAATACTGCCTGCTGTACCTTAACCCTTTCCCTCATACAACAATTCTGCAGCAGACGACTTCGAACAGTTTTTGACAACGTATAGAAAATCTTTATAATTGAATAGATAACCTATGACTTAAAAGTGGAAAACATTGTGGCAAAAGGAGAAATTGCACATTTTGTGCAATTTCTTCTTTTGTCAATATATTTTCAAAAAGCTGTCTGCTGCAGAGGCGTCAGAAAGCGTCTATCTGAGGGAAAGGGTTAAAAGAATTACAGACATGTTCCTTGAAATATTTTCACATATTTGAGGTTTAATACCCCCAATACAGACTTGAAAATGCTGTTCAACTTATTACTGAAGAACTGCAAGCAAAACAGAAGTCCCTAACTGGTTCTGGGACAAAATCTTCTATCTGTTCAGTCTTTGGTGTTTCTGTTCCAAGCAAACAGAAAATTAATTCGAATTGTTTGCTACGCACATTCAAACTTCCATGGTTATATCTCTTAATTTGTTTTAAATGTCACACAATCAAGTCCAATATTTCCCCATCAGGTGGTTATCAAGTGAAACATGCTCCTTTTCCCAAAATATTTTCAAAATCAATCTACTGCAAAGTTCATTGTTGTCTGTACCAGAGACAGGGTTAGTCATTTCATCAGAGAAAATGTTGAAAGAGCCTGTCCATGGGAAAAAGTCACAAGTTGGCTTTTTTGAAAAGTAAAGGTTCAGATCACCCTGTAATCTTTTTAATCTACACAAGTTGGGTAAAAGCTTCTAAAAAGCTTGTGTAAAAAAATAATTGAACAGTGTAGACTTCCATCAGACTATGCACAGGTCGAGATAAGAAGGGGGGGTTAACAGCTCTTTTTCTAACAATATCTCTTATTATCCAACCAGAGCTATACATAAGGGGCATTTTGCATGTTCTAAAATTCTTATTTGACCCTCTAACCCTATGTTGTGGGTACTCAAAAGAATCGTCTCAGTAAGACGATTCTTTCGAGAACCGCAACATAGGGTTTGCTTTAATAATAAGTGAGAAATTGTGGGAAAAAGAGCTTAATGCCCTCTGGACGTCTGATCTACCCTGTCCATAAAGGCAGACTTGTACCTTCTTGCACAGACAAACTCCAATAATACATTTTACAAGCTTTTACTTACCCTCTACAATATCGAATCATCTTTTTCAGTGTCAACAGATCAATTTCCCCTTCAGCTGGCTCCTCCGTCATTTGTTGGGCATTTAAATGTACATTCATCACATGTTTGGCTAGTAACTGAAAACAAAGCAAACTGATTTCTGTACCAAACTTTAAACATTTTCATTAGTCTTTCAACTGATATAATCAACATTTGATGTGCTGCGGCAGCAGATGACTTTTGAACATATTTTGTCAAATCATAGAAAATCTCTATAATTAAATGGTTAACCTATGACTAAAAGTTAAAAACATTGTGGCAAAAGGAGAAATTGCACGTTTTGTGCAATTTCTTCTTTTGTCAC
>JAUELF010278616.1:0-10534 GCA_031471495.1 Clinocardium nuttallii | reverse complement strand
ATAAATCAGAGGTGAGAGGCTATGGAAAAATCGCCCGAAAGAATGTCGCCGCAACCGGGTATCGAACCCGTGACCAAACTTATGGCAGAATAATCCTATATTTTGAAACTTGGGAGACCATCAGACTCCTTGATGTATCAAAGAAATCAATTTCATAATAACAGATGTACATGTATATCGAAAATTATACCCCTCTGAGTGCCATAAAGGCCTGGTGATACATTGTCAGGAACATTTGGACAATTTTTTACCTGATGACCTCAAAATCAATAGGAGTCATCTACTGGTCACCTGTAGCCTCCATATCAAGGTCACTGTGACTTTGACCTTTAACCTTATCAAAAGTTATACCCCTCTGAGTGCCATAAAGGCCTGGTGCCATATTGTCATGAACAGTTGGACAATTTTTGACCTGATGACCTCCTTGTCACTCCATGTTAAGTTTTTAGAGCCACAGGTGCAAGCAATGTGGAGTTATCACTTGGACAAGCTTTTCACTTTCAAGGTCAGTTTCCTGGATACTTAACCAGTACTCAAGCCACACAAACGGCACGAGTACTGGTTAAGTGTCCAGGAAGCAGACTTCGAGCGTGATTAATATAAGCTTAAAGCTTGTTTCGCAATCAATGTTAAATAAAAAGTTCAAACTAACTAAGGTCAGTTTCTCCTTGACCTTTCAACTCAAAATCAATAACCTTCATATCAAGTTTGAGGCTTTTTAGAGTTATCACTAATAGACAAGCTTTGATCTATTGACAGACCAACATACATAAATGATTTACTGCAGCATATCTTCCCGAGTTTAAAATAGCATGACAAATTCTCTTTAATGAATGCTATTATAAATGTACATGTCCTTGCATCTCCTTCCATCTTTTAAAACGACTATTATCGACTATATACATAATTCCAAAATCATTGGACTACTTCAGAAAGACCCAAACTCCTCCTATAAATTAGCAGCATGGAAGTCATTACAAACTCCTATGCATTTACAGTTAGCGTCTAACACTGTCAATAACACATGAGAGAAAGCCCTCTTCTTTAACGTCATAATCTAGAGGTAATGAAGCATTATAACCTCATCGAACAAGCAAAGTGATAAATTGATATCCCATGCCAAACAAGTGCTATTCTTATGATATATATAAATATGCCAAAATAGTTTGAAGCTTTTATGATATAATGTATGTATATTATAAAAGCTTTGAATAATTTATGGCATAAGAACAGATTTACAGGAGAAGATTTTTTTTTAAAGTTTTGACATTTTGCCCCCTTTTGGATGCCACAGCATCCAAAGTTCTCAATGGAAATAAAATCTTTGAACAATTTTGAAAGAATCCCATCTCTAAGCCCACCAGAGTCCAGAGGAACATTCCTGTGATGTTTTATGGAAATTGTTTCCGCGGTTTAGGAGAAGATGATATTTAAAGCTAAAAGCTAATGCCAGATGGCAAACGACAGACAGAGATTGATCAGAATATATTAACATGAGCAAATGGCTCAGGTGATCTTAAAAGGGGCTAAATAACACTTCAGGTGAGAATTATGTTCTTCGATTCAAATGAGCATATTGTTTTTGGCATATACAAAGTTTAATTCAAATATTGTTTATGAATGGCTTTTGAGTTCAGTCACAAAAGTCTGACTATGAAAACCTATTCAAATTTTGACGTATACCTTATTTGTTTCACTTGCAGAAGTTTCATCCATCTCTTGACTTGATCTTTCATCCTACAAATATGTAAATTAAGCATTTAACTATAGCCATTTTCTCCTTTTGCCACAAAGTTTTCCATTTTTAGGGTTATCCATTCAATTGTAGAGAAGTTTTAGTTTTTGAAAAATATATTCAAAGTCGTCTGCTACAGAATTGTCATATCAAGGAAAGGGTTAACTCATTAAATTAATTCATTCACTATCAGGAAGGCAATATCCCCCTATTTTTGTTTTCATTCTGCAATAACATATTCATAAACATATTCATAACAAGATGTGTTTGTGAAAGACTGATGCCCTCTAATGGCAAATTGAACAAGGAATGCACATGTGAAATATGGAAGCTGTACATGTTACAGTTTAAAAGTAGTGGCCAAGGTTAAAGCTTTCATTTTATGCCAGAGAGTGAGTACAGAGTGACAGACAGGCCAAAAACTATATGCCCACCAAATCTATGATACAAGGGGGCATCAAAACAATGGTCATGTGATCACCTAAGCCCTGATGTGGCTAGCTGTGCCTGATTGACCAAAGTAACCATAGAAATAAATAGAACTTGTTACTAGTTACCTTTAGGCAAAGTTTCAAGTTTGTAACCCTTTCCAGTGCTGAGAATTTGCCTCAACCTGTAACTTTAACCAAAATGTTGACGGACATCGCCAATCTATAGACCGGAATTGCTAGAGCAAAAATATACTTTACCTGAAATACAGCCACCATAACGTACAATTTTCCTTGGCCCACATTCATTTTTATAGAATTAAGTGACCACATAAAGTCTGAGGTAGTGCAGGGAATTGACAATGTTTTAGATGAATTGGTTAGTATCACTATGTCATTTGTGTTGCAGTTGATGTCACAGTTCTTGAGCATTGTAAGAAGGTTGTTTACTATTTCACATTCTAAATGATTTGACTTAATAGTTAAAAAACCTTCGGACAAAATAATTTCTTTCGATAAACTGCAAGGCAACTCCATTTTTTTTAACAAAAACGACCTTAAACACCTTTTCTTTTGTCAGATTATTAGTTTTTTTATACACTGTTCTAGATTCTTTTCTTGACAAACTTTTTAGCCTTGAAAAATGTGTTGATGCTGTTGTTGCTACATTGCCTTGTCCTGTTGATGGCAAGGATGATTCAGGATTGGTCCTTCCAGATCCTCCAAAGCAAGAGGAAACTTGCATCGCCAGATTGTTACTCAAAATACTTTGAGCTCTGTCTGAAATGAAAAACAATGTGTAAACTGTAGTAAATTATAGATGTACCCTAAAGGTTTGTTAAAACTGTGTAAGCTGCTTAGGGACTAAAAGTCCAATGGTGATGAAATTACTTCATGAAAAACAACTGATTCACCAAATTTGAATCTGTTGCCCGTCTTGGTCCCCTCTATTTATACTATCTAAGTTTCATGGAAATCCTTTTTTTTTTCTAAAAATTTGTTCAGACAATATGTTATACAAGTGGGCCATGATGGTCCTAGATTGCTCATCTAAATAATGCAATTTAGCCAATTTTAATGGGCCAAAATCACTTCATGTATTGGTAGATCTGACTTTTCGAAAGGAACCATTACCGAACCAAGCTCTCATGGATATCTAGCTAGTGGTAAACATCAGGTAATAAATGAAGACTTTATCACTTTCTCAAATGATGTGGACAGATGATGGACAAAACTTCACTGTGTCATTATCTGACATGTGAGCTAAAAATAAGCAAGGCTCATTAAAACGTTAATGCCAAATAAATGCAATATAGTTCTTCCACAATTTACTTCTTCTATTAAACCTTGGCCTACTTTCAATAAAATCATTTCAAGTAGAACTTAAATCTTTGATTGTACTTATTGTTAAATAAAACAAGTTAATGTCATATTGCAAGCAATACAAAAGTCCAGGAGAGGAGGACAGCATATTGTGTATATGCATTTTTTGAGGTACAGAGTTGGTCTTGTGCTTGACACTATGCCCCATCATGTACATTTGTACTGCTATACTTGGAAATCTTATGATGCATGGTTGTAATATGGGCCAGACAAGGTAAAGCCCTATCAAATATAATTATTTCAACCTTTGAAGTCTAAGTGACCTCGACTTTTGAGGTTTAGGCCTTGTCTTGTGTGCCACATTTAACATGATTATGGGGAACATGTTATTGTATGCCCAGTAGCTTGGGAATCCTATGATATGATGCATGGTTTCTCATTTTGTCTTTTGACATTTTGGGTGTTGTGAACAACATGCAACCTTTTCATGTTGAACATGTGTGATTAGTAACTTAAGATTCCTTTTATGCATTGTTAAGCTGCTGGCCGGACAAGGTTCAGTTCTATCAAACAGTTCTCATTTTGACCTTTGACCTATAAGTGTGACCTTGACATTTGAGGTACATACCTGGATCTTGAACATGAAAAGCCAACTTAGGGTATTGAACATGACTGTGTGCATAGTAACTTGGGAATGAATCCTAAGATGCATGGTTGAGATGTGGGCCTGACAAGGAACAGTCCAATCAAACAGTACTCGGTCTGACCTCCTAGTGCTATCTTGACATTTGAGGTACCAGTCTGGATTTTGAGAGCAATACGCTGCCTCATAATATTGAAAGTTTGTGCCAAGTTTTATAGTAATCCAATGAGTCATGGTTGAGATGCAGGTCGACAAAGTACCGTCTTATCAAACTGTTCTCCTTTTTATTCCCCTGACCTCAAAGTGCGACATTCACATTAGAGGTTCAGGCCTGGGTCTTAAGCATGACATGGTGATAAGTTGTGCCAAATTGTTGGAAATCCTTTGATGCATGGTTGAGTTGCGGACCAGACAAGATAATCCTATCAACAAACCTCATTTTGACCTTTTACATTTGAGGTACAAGTCTAGGTCTAATGCGCGACACACTGCGCCATCATGGCAAAGTTTTTTTTAAATCCTATGATGCATAGTTTAGAACCAGGCCGAACAAGGACGGACATACAGACCAAATTAACCAAACCTTTGACTGGTAGGTGACTAATGAGCAAAAGACTGAGTTTTAATTCTTGCTCTATTGTTCAGTTTGGTGTGTGACAGGATATGACAATACAGGATAAGCACAAATCTAACATTATGAGTACCAGACATATACCAGGATATAATAATGTTATGTATCTTTTAAATTACTACTTGTCTTTATTTTAACATGAATGCAGAACAGCAATACAGCAATACAACTTCTATAAAAAAAAAAAAAATGTATGGAAATGATACCTCAACAAGTCCCATGAGCGCCTATGCTCTACTAGATTGGATCTAGCTGGTTTTCAAAAGGACTGAGCTGTCATAAATATTTAACTGTCTGAGTGTGGTGAAGATCGGGTAGTAAATGGAAGCTCTATTGTGTTCACAAGCTGTATTGTAGCAATTTTGACAATTTCAAGGACCATATTCAGTTATGCATGGGCAGATCTGACTGGTTTTTAATTAAACCAAACTCTCATCAATATTTAACTCACTCAATACTGCTTTAATTTGGTGAAGGCCAGATAGTAAAGGGATGGTTTTTGTGTTCAAAAGCTGTTTTGTAGCAATTCTGACACTTTCAAGGGCAATAACATCATGCATGGGCGGATCTGGCTGATTTTCGAAAAGAACCAAACTTCAATCAATATTTAACTACCATCTAAGTTTAGTGAACATAACAGAGTAAATGGAGGCTCTATGTGTTAACAGTTGTAGCAGTTTTGACCATTCAATGGCCATAATTCAGTCTTGCATGGGCGTATCCAGCTGGTTTGCGATAGGAAGCGAGTTCTCAGGGATATCCAACTACTGTATAAGTTTGATTGATATACAATAACAACTGAAGACTGTATTGTGTTAACAAGATATTGTTTACAGACAGACGGCCAAATCACCATGGCAGAATCCCTTCTGGCCTTGGGCAAACGGAGCTAAAACACCGAGAAACATTTATGATTTTGTTTATTTTTCTTTAATTGGGAAATCTGTCAGTCAGTTGCAGTAAACTGAAGTTAGCACTGGTGAGCATTATCTGACTGATCCTTTACAAGGCTGACTGCCTTTCAGTGGCACTATTTGCTTATATTGCTTAAGACAAAAACAAATGCATACACACAATTGGTAGTTGATTTCAGACATAAAACATTAATTTCAGGACTATTTTTCTCCACCATTTTCAAAATTTCATGCATGACCGTGTCTGAATATGTCATCATTTACTAAATAGTCACAATATCAATTATATTGCCAATATTTGCAGTGTTTCAGTGAAAAATCTAAAAGCTTACCCACTGTGTCTGTGACAACCACAAAATTGTCCACATTCTCCGGGATTACAAAGTTGTTGTTTTCATTCATAGTCACAGCTACCCACTGGCCTAAACTGTGGAATTTCATTCCAGTCGCGTGCTTGAACTGTGACTTTAGAGTTGCCATTCCTAACTTACCTTCTGCATCAATATCAATGCAAATCCCTTCGACATTTGGCATTAATGACACATTAATGCGCCTCCCTGGAAAAATAATTAATAGACGCTTTTTTAATTTAAATTGCATTTTTTCCGGGTTTTAATATTAATATGATCTTATTATTCTGGAATCTGGTAACTGTGTTTCTTAGATGAAAGATCTATCTGAGGCTGTTAACATCCCACCTATGATTCGAGGGAAACGATTATGCATCGTAGGTTCATCCTGTAAGGCTGTTGGACTGATTATTATACATGATTATATGGTAAATTTCATATCAGCCCCTATATCATCCCCCAAGATTATATCAGTCCAAGAGTGTAGCTGGAGTGCCGATATAGGTCAAGGGGATAATAAGAAAATCCCAATATCATAAATTTATTATCATATACTTGCTGGAGACACAATTTGACAAATTAATACCAAAATGCAGAAATGATTTCAATTGTCAAATAGTTTCAACCAGCTGCAAGACAGATAAACAATCTTAAAGTAGGGTAGAAATTCACTCATGCTCCACCACTTCTATTTACAAGTGTTTCATGATATCCTGACAATGTAGCACATCAATACCTTTCCATTTGGTATTAAATTCAGTTCAATAATAGCAAAGAGTCATTTAAACAAACTTAACATAATGACATTAACAATTTACTATTTATAAATTTAAACACTTGCTGCACACATGCTGAAAATTGTCAACATTTGTAAGAAATTTCAGAGATGTTCAAACTGGGCAGCCATTTTGAAAAATTATATACTGATGACTTCAATAAATTGACATCATCAAACAACTTTGGGATCCCTTATTTTTTATTGAAAGTTGAGGTTAGCCAATCAGGTTGAAAATATGTCGGACATGCAAAAAATGTTGTTTATTATGTTTAAACTTTGTTGCTGGGGTACCAGTCATACCGATTTCAGGTATCAAGATAGTCGAGGTATGGTTTTTATTCCATCCCTTTAACTTTCCATGGAAGAAATCTTGAAATGGATATGATTATCAGTTAAAAGAGGAACAAGAGGCCCAAGAGGGCCTCCATCGCTCCACAGCAAAATCTCCAAACAGCCATGCTCCCTCTCGGCCAACTGTTTTTCAAAAAATCAACATGGCTTGTAGGAATCTGATAGAAGATCACCAAAAGAACATTTATACAAAAAAAATTCAAATTTTGGAGAAGATTTTCTTTAAGTTTTATATTTTTAAGCTCACTGTAGCCAATGTAAGACAAAATAGCCCGACCCTATGGCGGCCATGTTTTTGACCAATCAACATGGCTTAAAGGAATCAAATGGAGGGTCACTCACAGAACATTTCCACAAAATTATTTGAAAATCTGCCTGACACTTTTGTGAACGAATAATTTTTAAATTTTAAATATAGCCAGATAAGGCAAAATACCCTGGCAGCCATTTTCATCCAATCAACATTTCTTGAAGGAAGGGTCACCCAAGGAACATTTAGACTAAATTATTTTGAAAATCAGCCCAACACTTTTTGAGAAGAAGATTTTTTAAGTTTTCACTATTTTTTCCTTTCGGTTGCCATGGAAACCAAAATTTGAATGGATAAAAAAATAGAAGAAGTTTAGAAGAGGTCTGAGGACATTAAGAGGATGCTTCCATTGTGGCAAAAGGACAAATTGCATGTTTTACAGTGTCACCTATGTTTGTCAACATATCAGATATATTTCAGCAATCTTGGTAGAGGGTGCCCAAAGGAACATTATGCAAAACACTTTTTTTTAATTTGGCCAGCACTTATTGGACAAGAAGATTTTTAACGTTTTAACACTGCACATATAAGAAAACAAGCTCTGCCCCTAAGGCAGCCATGTTTTTCAAAGAAACAAATTTCAACAGTCTTGGTTGAAGGTGCCCAAAGAAACATTTGTGCAAAATAATTTTCAAATCAGGCCAGTTCTTTTGGACAAAAACATTTTTAAAATTTTAACAATGCACATATATATATATATGGAAAACAAGCTTCACCCCCATTGCAACCATGTTTTACAACAGACCTGACATATTTGAACAATTTTGGTGGAAATTGTCAGGAATGATCATTGTAAAAACCAGAATGAACAGCTTATAGGAAAACATGGGAAATCTTTAGCTATGAAAACTTCATAAATGAGAAATTTCTCTTATAAATGCTACACTGTTTTCAAAAGTAGCATTGCAATAAAGGCATCTGTGTGTAGGAAAGGGGTTATAAAGTTAAGTTATGAAGTATATAACCAGCAAAGTATATTTGTATAAAGACTTATGTAGAGTATAACAGTACAGTTTGTTGGATCTGTCAAACCACAACAAGCTTAAAGCATATATATAAGCTGAGGTTAAAATACAATTCAAAATATAGCTGAACTTATTTAACAATATTTATTTTTTATCTACTAACACAACAACACAGTTTTCATGACAACACTTTTCCTCATACAGATGTGTATTGATCCCTCTCTACAGTGGCAGGCTAAAACAAACATGCTGATCAGTATCACCTTTTAACACAATTTTTACATTTATTCATTAATTGCATCGTTTGCATTTTATGATATAGTTTTCATTTTTGAGTCAGTGCAGTAAAAGAGTAACAAGATGACTATAGCTTGAGCATGTCCATCTGCTCTTATAAGAACAAACACTAGTTGACAGAAGCTTCAAACAATATGGTTTAAGTAATTTGTGAATAGTGAAGATCTGGATCAGACTGCAGCTGCAAAAGTAATGTACATTGAAAGAAAGTTTTTTTATCTTGCCACTAACATTTAATAAGTTATCTTTTGAAGAATAGTGAACAATAACTGCAAGAGAGAAATATGCAGATTCAGTTCAGACACTTTTATCTCTACTTACGTCAACACATATAAATAATTACTGGCAAAACTTGAAAAACAGACAGAAATGCAAACTGATATTGGTATATGTGACAATTTTACAGGGGCAAGAGCAGGGAGCCAAGAAACAGTAATAGCCAGTGTATACATGTTAGCTTCACTGATGGAGAAGTTCGCAGTTCATCCTTCCTTCATTCAATCAAGTCCACATATAAAAATCCTTCAGTTCTATTGGCTGAATATTTTGCAGATCAATAGAAGTCGGTCGGGGCTATGGAAACACCATATCACGAAAGCTGTCCAGTTCCCTCCGCTTTGATATGGGCAGTACATATGGGGGGGACCTGCATAAAATAATATGACATTTTTGTAACATGTGATTTTATGTCAACTCTTCTACACATACAAGCAAATACATCTTGACAAAACCGGAAAATATTTAAATGAAAGTATAATAATTGAGACAAGTTTAAAAAAGTGTCACAAATGGAAGAATTGATTGTAATGTGCCATTTTATCCTTTTGTCACAATGTTTTCATAATCTGAGTGCTCCAGAGGCATCACTATGGGTAAATAAGATGGTAAATGTTTAAAATTTGTTATGTTAAAATAAAGAACTGAAAGTGATTTATGTGTACCTATTTAGATTTTGACCATCTTAATAGTTTGGCTGTGATTGCAGAGAACCAACCAGTCATAAATTAATGACAGAAACAAGGTACAAAATTGCCATTTGGGATTAATATGTGTTGCACTTAAAATGCTCAATCACTTGTAAATGGGAAAGCTGTTTCAACAAGTGATTAAGATTTCAGCATTGGATTATTTACATACTAAGGGCACATTTATTACTAACCTTTAAATGGTTTGTTTACCCAAGGATCACAAATAAGTGAACAGTTGCCTTGATAAAACTGAAATTCTGTTGAAATAATTCTAACACCCCAATTAAAGACAAAAAAAAAAACATTCTTATATGCTAGAGCTGATCCAATGAATTGATCACAGTCTTGTATGTACACTTTGGCTAGTGAAAAATGCATCTAAAAAGTAGGAGATGGGGTAGTGCTTTTACCACTTTAGGTGCAAAAAATGGCCAGCATTCATATTAATCTTTAATACTGCAAAATCCAAGAATTTTAAAATTATGAAATAAACAAAAATGGCAACTCC
Source organism: Clinocardium nuttallii (assembly GCA_031471495.1). Lineage (NCBI taxonomy): Eukaryota > Metazoa > Mollusca > Bivalvia > Cardiida > Cardiidae > Clinocardium > Clinocardium nuttallii. The sequence continues at coordinate 333 of JAUELF010278616.1, read as the reverse complement.
TCTAAGTAGGCAAAAAAGGATTTCAATAAACCCCTCAATATATTCTATTTGAAAAATAAAATGTATGTAGTATGGTATGAGTGACTCGCAGATGATTGAACCCTAAACCTCCAGCACTTATGTTGGATGCTGTACTACTTTGCCTTTGAAGCTGACCATTAAACCTTTCCAATATCCAGCATGTCTGCAGCAGATAACTTTGAAAACGACTAGTCAAAAGCACAGAACATCCAGTTTAATGAAAGAACAATAATTGAACAAGGGCACCGCAAAGCGGATGCATCCCCTCGGCTTTCAATCTTCACATTGAGTTGTCTTGTGACTCAATATATT
>JAUELF010278605.1:0-10535 GCA_031471495.1 Clinocardium nuttallii | reverse complement strand
CTTGACACATCGGGGCAATCCGGGATCAAACGGGGGACATCCGGCTTCTAAACCGGGAGCACTCCGGAACAGCGACAGGAATATGAAAATGCAATTGATGTTTCTGGCAGATTTGTACCGGATCATCACGGATCATCCCGGTATACCAGCTAGTCTTCACCGGGACATGAACCGGGACAGTGATAACTAGGCTGAATTCAGCCTGCATACTTTTGCATTATAATCATGATATTAATGTCCTCTCCTTCTTGGTGTAGTCGTTTGAGCGTCCGCCTTCGAAGCGGGGGATAATTTGATTTAATGGGGTTTAACGCCCTTAACATATTTCCAATTATATGACGGCGGCCTGTCACCATACTCATTTATTTCCTTTCTTTCTCACACCAGTTCTCCACACAATATACTTTCTAAGAAACTAGCTGATTTTCCACATAAACTTTTAGCCCATTGGCCTAAGACGAATGACACTTGTCTCAGTGACTTTTGTCAAACGTCGGAAAGCATGTTGGCCTAGCTGGGATTCGAACTCACAACCCTGGATAGACAGCCCGCGTTGTTACCGACAGAGCTACCGGATCAGGGTTCGATAACTAGTCGGGTCATGCCAAAACACTTTAACTGATAGAAATTAGTTCAGACAAAACACCATGCAAACAAACAATTCATATATCAATCATTCAGTGCATATTTCATTGCCATGACATAAGTGTTACAAAGCAAGGATTATGCTACCAATTTCAGCAAGTCCGATTGATGAATTGTTTGATTAATGTTCAACGCCGTTTTGAACAAATTATAATACAATCATGGCGACCAGTTTACTTTCACACTCACAAACGTACTCCACACTGCAATCTTGTCCAAACAACTGGCAGCTTTTCCACACTGACGCTTGTCATATTTGCTGTTTGCAAACGTCGAATAGAATGGAATGTGGTCGGAGCTGGGATGCGAACCCAAATCCTTCGGTTGACAACCCGCTTTCTATACCGACTCAGCTTCCAATGCTCGGCTAACAGTAGGAATTATGAGGGCTAAGTGTAAAGATGCAGAAATCAATTCGATACAAGTTAGTAAAGGTAAACTACACGCAGCATCTGTTACCAATGTAAAGTTAATGACAGCTCGATTGTTTTACGGTTTCTTCAAAGTGTTGATTTATCCAGGCATTTTTCGCTGCATGCCCCACTCGTACCTGTCCATATCCGTCATATGATAGTTTAACTCTTTCCGACACTACAACATCTCTACAGAAGAGGACTGGACAACTGTCTGGGCAAAGGTATGGGTAATTTATATAAATGAACGTAAACTATTGAAAGCGGTTAAAAGAGTGTGACAAAAAGGAGAAATTGCTCTTTATAAGCAATTTCTCCTTTTTGTCACAATCTTTTCAAACTTCGTTTCCTGTAGATGCAGCATAATGTGACTACAGGTGAGAAAGGGTTAACCTTTTTCGCATGCACTCAGATTTTGATGCATCTACATACTTTTGACTAGATAGTTTCGATGTCGTCTACGGCGTTTTTGATGCATGTGAGAAAGTGCGAAAGAAAAGAAACTGAAGATTAAAAAGCAAACTGTTAGTATAAATTGCATGCAGACATCGAACCTTTGTGGAGGAAAAGGGAGAAGGTATTTGTGAAAGTATTTGTCTGCAGATGCCAGATGCAAAATAGTTCCTTAGTACATTACAGTGCAGTAGATTTAAATTTCCGTCTATCCATGGGAACACGTATACGTTGGCTTTTGTGAACGGTACAAACCACTTGACGAGTTAATACTGTTAAAATATCAAAAGTATTGAATTGGTATAAATAATATAATTTAGGCAGATAGTATGGAATATTTGTATGGAATGTAAACTTAAATGATACAAAACTATGTATGCTGCAGAGGCATCAACACTAATTTGTAACAGGGAAATAGTTAATCCATTACCAATAGTGTTTTAACCAAGAGGGCAAAGGTCGACCTGTAACGCTTACCTGAGTACCAGGGCTCCTTATGCAATAATTCCCAACGAGGTTATTTCATAAACAAGCCAAACATGGCTTAGTTTAGTTGTAAACTAATGTATTAAGCTTCGTTGAACTTAACTAGTACTTGCGCCGTGTGTGTGTAAAAATCCCAATGACAGAACCCGCGAACGACAGGAACTGGAACACGTGACCTTTGGCATATGCTTTAATTCGAAACTTCTGTCTCTCAAGTCTACACAATATGTTTTTTCATATGGCCCTGTAACCTAGTGATGAACACATGGTGACCTAATGAATTAAGCTAACATACCAACAAGACAAACATTCTAATAAACTGTTATCAATTTTGAGCTAAAGGAACCACTTCTACGCGCAAGTGCAACAATATTTTTACCTGACTCGTTCGTATTGCTTTTAACTTACAGAGATATAATAAGCGACTAGAGTATTTGCAGAGATCCGAACACATTGTGTGGTAAAGAAAAATAAAGTTAAAATAAACCAACGATACCCTCATTTCTTAAATTCATATGAAACGTTCTCTTTTTTCTTCTTCATAGTTTGCTCATATGTTTCCAAAGCGGACACATTTCTAACCAGTGAAATACTAAGAGGATTGAAGCTAGGAAGCTGCCATAGCAACACGATGTAAATTTCCCCTACCTGTGGAATGTATATATAATGCTGTAATATTATGTCTACTGATAAACTGTTTTGAAATGGGATTTCTGCACTTAAAGGTCTAGCATTTTATTGTATTCGCTGCTAAAAATAACTTATATACAACTAACCCTTTCCTGCATACTGATGTATTTTAATTAATCTACAACAGACACCATTAGAATACTTTGTGACTCAAGGGAAATTGTTCGTATTATAAATCATAACATATTAACACAGTTTAAGAGGAAGCATTGCTCTTTAACATATTAGTCAAGAAACTAAATGTTTGATAAAGAAGTAGATACGAATGCTAAAAGCTTATTTGAATATACAAACAAAGTATATTTGGGTACCAAGCGTTTGGGAACAAATACTCCAAGCTATCGAAAAAACAGAGGTAGAACTAATGAGAATCATGCCATTTGACCTTGATATTTGACCTTGACCTTTGTGGTGTAGATTAATTCCAAGTACATTTAACATATCACTTCATAACACAAAAACATATAAAATACACTAGTACACTGATCAGATAAAATGATATAGATGCAATCAACGAAATAAGGAGATACATTGTGTGTCTGTCTGAAATGGACTTTTCGATAGAAAACTTGATGACATTTACACATTTTGATATCATTTTACCAGTAGGAACACATTACATTAAAGACTAAATTGTATAAGGCAATTATGGGGTATTGTTAGTTACTGTTTGGAGCGAATCAGTGGTGCGTCACGTCTAGCCTTCTAAATCTTTACCCCGCGAATATTCCTTCTAATACGACGTTCCTAAACAACATAGGATACGAATATACTGCATATTGATCAGTGTATACCAAGAATAGACTTTATGAATATGTATTCTGATCTTGGTCTGCATTTTTCGAGAATAATTTATAAAGTTGAATTCAAACCTGTCCTTAAGACCACCCTTGTTTAGCCATTCCCTGCCTATAGCAATCACACAATTAATTTCCCAATAGCTCATGCTGCTCTTGGTCAGCATTGCTCGAAAATAATAAAATTACAGTCAAACCTGTGTTTAACATCTCCCTTGTTTAGCAATTCCCTGCCTATAGCAATCACACTATTCATTTCCCAATAGCGCATGCCGATTTTGGTCTTCATTGCTTGAAATAATGTAAAAAGTTACAGTCAAATCTGTGCTAAAGAACACCTATATTTTGAAATTCCCTGCCTATAGCAACTACGCTTTTAATTTCCCAATAACTAATTTTCTACATAAATGACCCAGTAATAAAAGACCACCTTTGCCAAAGGCCAGATAATTCTCTTCCCGTGGGTGGTCTTTAAACACATGGTTGGACTGTATTAGTATATATACTTACTTAAAGTCTCATACACCAGGCTAAGGGTTAGCAGAAAACACGGCTAGAAGCTATTTTGCATACTAATAAGTAGTGGAAACGCTTGAATAGAATGTGTGCGATGCACTTGCCAGAAGGTATCTTATTGTCTGACACGGCTGGATAATGAAGCGCACTCCTTGTTTTTTTAAAGGATACTAGAATGGCTACTACACATTAAACCTATAATTCAAGATTGTCACAGACACGCCTCATATCGTCTGCATTATAGACATCTTTAACTTAATATATGAGTATGAATGTCGTATAGTGGTCATCCCGAAACAACTATGAATAACACTTGGCTTAATTGATACGGGTCCTTTTTGCATGACACACCTCATTCGTCTGCCTGTCCCACGGTTCATTTAGGTCTTCAATTGAAGAAGTCGATGTCAGCCCTGTACTGATGCATCACAATTCGTCTGTCGCATAAATAGTCATTTATATTCATTAGGCCTACGACAAAGGATGCGCGTTAGAGGAAAATGGGTCGTGAATCTACCGCGAATTTCAGATTAACGCGAATCTTTGTTTAAACACATTCTCAAGAGAGCCTATACCCTTATCCCTCTGTACGCGACTTTAATTAACATTAACGAATTGTGATTGATTGATCGGAGTTAAACGCCGTTTCCAACAATAACAATTGTTCAATCACATTACGGCGGCCAGTTCACCTGGTAATGTATTTACCACAACAGTACTCCACACAACAACCGGCTTCATTTCCACATAGACTGTTGGCGCATTGGTGGAAGACGAATGCCGCTAGCCAACGTGACTCTTGTCAAACGTCAGAAAGTATGTTAGCCGAGGTTAAACTTACAACCCCTGGATTGACAGCCCGCGTCACAACCGACATTCTATTTATTGACAACTATACATCTACAATTGCGCACAGTGTAGACCAAGCTAAGCTTGAACAGTCTAATCCTGGCTTACTTTGTTATATCCGCATTTGGCAGATTGATTGAATGTATGTTCATTGAGGGATTAATTGATAAGGGTTTAAACGTCGTTTTCCAACAATGTTTCAGTCATATCACGGCGACGGATTTAGCTACTGTGGTTCCTGGCTCTCTCATACCAGTTATCTATACAACAGTCTTTTCAAGCAACTGGCTGCTTTTCCAAATAGACTGTTGGCCCATTGGTGGAAGACGAATGACGCTTGTCACAGTGACTTCTGTCAAACGTCGAAAAGAACGAGCTGGGTTTCGAACTCACAACCCTTGAATTGACAGCCCGCGTCCTTACTGACTGAGCTCCTGGGGCTCGGCGCCCAAGTGCATGTAAACACGTGTCGAACATTAGGAATTTAGCGGGTTAAAGAGTTGATTATCCGCCAATAGTTAGAAGAGATTCTGAGATCGCTACAAAAGAAAACAACCAGGATCCGTGCCTACTAGGTTCAATCCGATATATTTTATCGCAATGAGATTCTAATACATTTGAGCCGTCCCGCTAGAAAACCAACATAAACGCATCTGCGAGATGTATCGACTAAATCAGCCTGACCGACACATTCTGCCTCATTGGGATAGAGAAACAGAAACTCCACAAGAGGCGAAAAGGTGTCTATCAAGGTAAGCCTGCGCGGTATTCTAAGGCTGATCTGGGTCGAAACCTTTCGCAGATACCACAATGTAGGTTTTCTCGCGAGATGGCTCATTTTGAGACACACGTCTACTATTCAATTAACGGTTTGTACATTACAATAACCGATGTTTCTAAAGAATTTAATCAAGCTTTGTATTCCTTAAAATAAAAGCGGAATTAAGATGGTCTCAGTGTGACCAGATAGGAAAACTTTTGTGATCAAGTAAAAGTTAGAAGGAAAATGTTGTAAGATTTTCGTTGTTTTCGTCTCACTGTATTCAAAATATTGTCTTTGCCAATACTTGCAAGCGGTAACGCTTTAACACATATAGACGCATCTGCTATATGCGACGTTTGCAAAATAAGAAATTGGTTGAGTACCTTCTGCCTTTGCTGCAATGCTTTTTGTACAATTTCAATTTGAAGTGATTTCCAAAGTATCCACTTCAAACTTTACAAAATGGTATCCGAATTACTAGTAACTTACCCAGGAAACGCAGTGTATAACTGAAACAAAATATGTTGAAAGCGGCGCAAAACAGCAAACAAACAAGGACCTAAACAAACAAGCAAATCAAACTAGCCTAGGTATGTAGATAGCGTATGCCCTGCATGTAAGAAGTGCTGTTAATGATTTGATATTTGTGGGAAATGGTTAAGGAATTATCCGAAAGGAACGTTATCTTTCCTGTAACGGTTTATTAACTTGTTCAGGCTTAATGGCACTTTGAAACAATACAGATTCAGATGATTCAGGTCGTGTTTCAACCTGACGCACTGTTTGATATTTATTTATAAAAATATTCCAAAATACTAATAACATGAACAATGGATTCGCCCGATTTCGAACATGGAGGAGTCTACTTTAGGAATTCGACGCTGAAATTGATATACTGACTATATTAGCTGACAAAACTTACATTCTTTGGCATAACACAACTGTCTTAATCCCTTCTCACATACACTCTGAATGACGAATCTCGTGTGACGTGGTATTCTAATAGTATCATTATGTAGATTCAATAAAGACATGGTTGATTTTTGCTCCTCAACCCTAAGTACATTATAGATACACTGTATTTTGATGAGTCGAAAAGCTTTAACCATTTCCCACATACATCTTAAATCAGGAGCAGACGACTTTAAATTAATCTAGGCAAAATATGGACACCTTTTTTTAAATAGAAGTTTTGTTATTAATATATATATTTGAAAGCGTAGTGGTAAACGGAGAAATTTCTCATTATGAACAAGTTCTTCTTTTTCCACACAATTTTTAAACAAATATGCATGTGGGCAATATCAACAAGTGCATTCAATTGAATGTAAATTTACTCATCATATTATAAATAATATAATTGAAAATCGATAGTTATGATGAAAACGGCGTTAAATTCAATTCAATATGGAAAACCTTAGAATATGTATATTTATAACATCAATGTGCATTAATAGATTCACATTTACTTACAAATGTCGTTATGCTACTTTTTACAAATTCATTGTAAGGTATGAGGGAGCATGACCACGACCTACCCATACCAATGCACGAGGCTAATTAAGTTATTTATTAAAAAAGAAAAAAAACTAAACATTATAATATGTAAAGGGTTTTATCCTGTGATTTAATACTTCTTCGACTTTTCTGTAATATAATAAAGAATGTTGGCATTTTGTTATTGCTTGCTATTCAAATTTGGCAGCAAAATAAATCCCATGAATTTCAATGTCTGAATTAAATTAACCCTTATCCCATTGTACGAGCATTTGAACTTCATTTCGAAATGCTGTAATGCACGATATGCGATCACCTAATACCAAGATCGCATACCCTTAAAGTAAATTGTTCTACTCATACATTAATATCTAGCAGCGACTTATCCATGAATGCATAAATAAAACGTTCAGAAGCCAATGATGACGATATCAGTAGCAATAATCCAGCTGGCTAAGGGTTAAGGTGAATATTAAGGTACTATTGGTGTTTTAAAGATACACATCATTTAAATAGCATGCTTGCGTTTGGGAGAAGATTCGCTACCGGTTTGATATACAAAGACGAAATGGGGCTGTAAATCCAATTATTCAATTAAAACCATGTTTTCTGACATACATAGTGTATTTCGATAAGAAGGTATATGAATGTTCAAATTGAACTTCATTTCCTCATGGGCAAATTGAACAGCGGGTAAATACAAGATAACATGACTACCATCTGTTGCTTATTCCAAAACTTCTTGAATACGTATACCAATGCTAAAAGTGCATGCACCACATACCTTGATATAGATTATAAATCTTGCCCAGCTGAACTATTTAAATCATCCACGGGTTTTAACAGTGAGGATTTGCACGATTGGGAGTAGTTCGTACCAATATGCCACACCAAATTTGACATTCGGAGGTATTGAAATTAATCGCCTTTCAGTTTACGTACTGTATCATTGGTTGTTGGTAATAAGGGTTCTACAGAAGCATAAAGGGTACGAGAACGATAAGATGGTAAAACGATAATGGTCAAATTACGCCAAGTATCCGCTGTCATGCTGATTTATACAAATAGTCCCTACGAAATCCTTTGTTTGGGTAGAAATTAATGCATACCATCACAAGAATGCATTGAATATATGACATTGAGTTTTAATTCATTGTAAATATGTAAAGGATGCACTGAACATGATTGATTTGATCACTTATAATATTATGACGTTGTTTGAAAGTAAAAATAGAGAATGTGAAACTCTGGTGTTCTACAGGTTAACGCCTGGAAAGTGTGGCAATTGAGGGGTGACACTGGTCGATTTACATGGTAACACAGAAGGTATTTATTTGGTGTATTGTGACCTAACGGTCCTGATAAGACCGCGCGGAGGAATAGACCTGCAAAGAACTTCACTGGTCGCTTTGGTCCGAAGGTTGGGTTTCTTATAACGCGGATCATTTCACGTTACAATAGTGGTCAGTTAAAAAGTAACAGTAACAAACAACAATGCTCGTATGCTGTAAAGGGTCATTTCTTCTGTGATATTTCTAACTTGTCATTTGCATAAATAAAACTAAATTTCCTCTCTATTTGCACATCATAACGTTGCAATACAGAATTAATCCGGAGATTGATTCGATATGACGTCATTTGTCATGTGACCGGTTCTCATAGACGGGCATTTTTTAGGAAAGTGATTGAGACATCAGGACGATGTGAAATTCATTCTGTTATTACAGACGAAGATGTTAGATGAGACAACATTGCTGAAAAAATATGATATATAACACTAGTTTGTTTCGGTATTTTATGATATATAACACTAGTTTGTTTCGGTATGTTATGCCTCAGTCATATTTGCTCTACGGCTAGAATACGGCGGCCGTAGACTCCCGATGCCGAGAGATATATGTGGCGACCGCAGAGGATCTGCGGTAGCCTCAGGTAAACCCTAACGCGTAATCCCATATTTTACAGGCCCGTAGGGATCGTCGTGGGATAACAGCGCGATGTTATAACCTTTTTTCATTTTTAGGTTCGCCGTAGCATTTGCACATGCCGTAGTCATGCCGTAGAGCGTGCCGCTGTCCTAGGGTCTTATAAATTACAATTGACTTATACGGACCCCCCCACCCAAATTGCGGCGGCTGCATGAATTCCTCGGGCGACCCAGGTGGACTTGTGGTATGTGGCACACCCTGTGGGAAACGCAAGGTCAACGCACGGCTCCTGTACGTTGTATGTGTTTGACATATGATATGAGAGATGATGTGGTATTTAATAAGGCGACCGTGCGTCATCACTTCAAAGGCCGTACGGCAGCCGCAGGTTTTCTGTCTCCACCAATTTAAAATACGCCGTGCGGTTGACTGTTATATAATGTGATCGTTGGAATGCTGCTGCACTATAATTGCTATTGGCTGTAGATATCTAATACCCCATAGCCAAGACGACCAATGTGACTGAGGCATAAGTGAACAGCAAATGGATGGCTTCATGCAAAACGGTTGTAACTACATATTATAAAACGATGTAGTTACAACCGTTATGCATTAAGCCAACGCAATTTGATTATGCACCGCGTGAAAATATGTCATATGTTTGTTTTGTTATCTACAAATTATAGCATATATCCATTTTAATTACAGCACCAAACACTACCTGTTATATTTATTTCACGACTTTACATATGGACGACACATAGACTTGGGTTAATATTCGATTAAACAGTGAATAATCAGGCTATCATTTTTTCTCGGAAATTACACCAGTAAACCGTATAATGAACGGCGATGCCTCACTTATCGGGCATTGAACCTAACGATTACGTAGACGGGGGTAGTAGGTCAAAATGTCGGCCGTCAATTAGGGAAGTCGAGTTACTTAATTACTCAAGTTGATTCTTACAAAACATTCCTATTTACTGTCTTGATAACTTCCCTAGCCCTTATTATTCTCATATCTTACTATTAGCATGTATAGTTGTACATATTTACATTTTCCCTCATAAAGACACTTTCAGACGCCCCTCCAGCAGACGACTTCTGAACACATTGTGGCAAAAGAAGAAATTGCTCATAATGATAACGTTATCCTTTTGCCACAATGTTTTCAATTTACTAGTAATTGACGTTACATATAGAGAGAGAGTTTCCATTGAAAGTGTCTTGATCTTTTCAAAGTCGTCTGCTGTAGGATTATAATATATTGGAAAGGGTTAATAGTCGTCTGCTTCGAAAACTCGTGAGCGGCGTCTTGCAATTGGGATTCTTGTTTATTATCAAGTTGCACAACATTGAATGTTACATTGACGTGAAACTAGTTGTAGTACATTTATAATCTTTTATCGGAAATTGAGAAGTTCAGGTTTTCTTGAATTGTATAGCCCACGCTCTCTGGTTTTTACAGTTATATCACGGCGACACAGTCATTTATCAT
>JAUELF010278594.1:0-10535 GCA_031471495.1 Clinocardium nuttallii | reverse complement strand
GTTAAGAGCACACTATTGATGTATACTGCTCAACCCCCGCAAATCCTAGAATGAATTTTAAAAGATCCGTCTGTTAAGAGCACACTATTGATGTATACTGCTCAACCCCCGCAAATCCTAAAATGAATTTTAAAAGATCCGTCTGTTAAGAGCACACTATTGATGTATATTGATTAACCCCCGCAAATCCTAGAATGAATGTTAAAAGATCCGTCTGTTATGAGCACACTATTGATGTTTACTGCTCAACCCCCGCTACTCCTAGAATGAATGTTAAAAGATCCGTCTGTTAAGAGCACACTGTTGATGTATATTGATTAACCCCCGCAAATCCTAGAATGAATGTTAAAAGATCCGTCTGTTATGAGCACACTATTGATGTATACTGCTCAACCCCCGCGAATCCTAGAATGAATGTTAAAAGATCCGTCTGTTAAGAGCACACTATTGATGTTTATTGCTCAACCCCCGCAAATTCTAGAATGAATGTTAAAAGATCCGTCTGTTAAGAGCACACTACTGATGTATACTGCTTAACCCCAGCAAATCCTAGAATGAATGTTAAAAGATCCGTCTGTTAAGAGCACACTATTGATGTTTATTGCTCAACCCCCACACATTCTAGAATGAATGTTAAAAGATCCGTCTGTTAAGAGCACACGATTGATGTTTATTGCTTAACCCGCCAATCCTAGAATGAATTTAAAATTGCCGCTCTCTATTAAACAAGTGTATAATATTATGCGGCATTACGCATGCCCAATATAATCATGTTTCTTGTGTATATACCGTGTCTAACTGGTTTTCTAAAATCGTTTCTCGTCATACAAGGTTGATACGATATTACATCAAATACAATACATGTGTGTATGTGGTTTTTGAAAGGTATGCTATATAAACTAAGCTTTTATATATTTGTATAATGTATTACATGTTATTGTATATGTTCCATCTTGTAAAACGTCTGGATAAGCTACCATATAAATATGTATTTAAGTGTCGCTGAACTAGATCGTGTTTACCTAGCATGTATACGTCTAGATTATGTAAATTGTGATGTGTTTTTCACACAACTAACTTTACCTGGTTTAAACTGATATCGTTGAAATCATATTGTGCATACATGTTCACGTATTTTTTTATAATTATATTGTATATGTTTAATAAAAACGAATGTGTTCTCCTTCATAACACATGCTATATATAGTACACCTTATATGTATATATATACATAGTGTAGGTTCAGCACTCTAAATATAGCCACTAAAGCCCGTATTCCATCCAGAACAAACCAAGTTACAAACGGATAGGTTTACAGATTTAAACATTTACATCACCGGCGTTAATAAATCACCTATCCACATATATACAATTAGGACATTACAACCTATGGGTTTACTATTCTAAATATAGCCGCTAAACCCGTCATCCCTCGGGGAATCTCTAACTTCCTATAACTAGTCTATATTTAGAAGCCACTCAATCTTGCGATATGTGTAGATGCACATCGTTATTCTAAACACAGATTAAACACCAAATTAATTGTAAAGAATTTACTTAATTGTACGTCACTGTAATCTATAAAAAATCAAAAATGGTTCACCCAGAGGCCTGAATATTTTTTTCTAATAATAGCAATGTATCATTTTCTTAAAATAGCGCAATTGCCGTATTTGCCATAGGGGCATTGCACGCTTTCTAAAACAACATATAATATATGGTTTATAAACAAGTGCTCAAACATTCTCGAATTTGACCCTTGTTTACATTTTGGTCTGATACAAACAAAAATGTGCTTAGATTGATGGTATAGGACTAGCCCGAGTTAATTTAGTCTCGAACCATGCCAGTGATATAGTATAGATCCAAGCAACATTGTTGCTTAAAATAGAAAATGACGAGAGGGTTTTTCCAACGTATTTTACGTATTTTGTTTATTGGTAACGCATTACTAAACGGGACGATAATACAAGACAGGCAAACAGATGAGTGTGTTAATTAAATTAGATTACACTGGTTTAATGACTGAATAGGACTACGCAGTCAGTGACACTTTTGTGTTTACACCCGGAAGTTAGTAAAAGGTAAACCATTATGTATTGTTTATGTCAGATAAAAAAAGTACGTCTTGCTTGTATGGGCCCTCGATGTTATATAACACATCGTATTGTTTCATAAGCTATTAATTACCAGATAACGTGTACCTTTTCGGGGTTTAATGGGTGTTTGTGATGTTTCCACTCTTCACTTATGTTCACATATATCTATATCAAGGTATTTATCTGAGTCATATCCCGGATGAATCCCTTGTATATGGATTGCTTATACATGATATGCGACTAAAATAATTACATTTACCACATTAGATATTGATATTCGGTGGTTGGGAATACAAACGATCAGTATTCATGTGACGTGGCTCATTAATATATAATTATATATATGTCACGTGAAAACCGAACTTCTGAAATGACCATCAAGGTAAGCTTGCTCCTCCGTCTGACCCAGTCTGACCAGCATCTTTCCGTTCGCCATCTTGTTCTGCAAGCATCCTAAATACCTTTGAGAACCGTGATGATAACACAATAATTGACAACCTAATTTTCACATAGACATATACATTAATTGCTTTACTTGTTACACATACAAATAAAGACGTAATTTCATTTCAATTAAAAACTAAACGAATAAAGTTTGTCTGTGGGATATGCTACTATGAATTGAATTTTGCTTATACTGTGCAAGAGTAGAATGAGACGGTTAACGATTTCGTTGATTTATCAGTTGAACTGGTATTTAAGAGAACCATGTAGAAAAGTGAATTCTACATTAAAATGTTATACATGAGAAAAATAGTTTACGGTTTTGCTAAATTTTGCAGACGTATTAATCGTGATATTCTAGCCTGAGTCTTTATTAACAACTATTGTTGATGCCGTATTAATTGATCTTTAACAACAGTATGCACTCGTTAGATATGCACACATGTATATACACATTACATATCAACAGAGGTATATATTGTCTTTAACATTATCCTAAAATATAAAGTTACGTTCATATACGTTTACTGCTACTAGAAGTTATATATGAACTCAGTTACTATGAACACATGTATATGAACTATAAAATAATGTAATATATGTTGACTCTCGACAATTTTACCTAAATAATCTATCCTTTTGATTGCTGTTCATGAACATGTGCGGAATATGTTATGATCTAAAGCTATTTGTGTTTGTATATATTCTCATTTCTAAACAAAGGGTTATCCATCATGTTCACTGTACATATTAAAAGTATCAATACGAAAGGAATCGAGCATTGAAAGTTGTTCTCTTACAGTATTAGATAACCAGCACGATTTCATTACTAAAGTATGTGAACTCGCCACGGTCAAGATCTGTGTCTATTATTCCATTGGCTACACAAATCAAACAAGTGAAACCTCTGGTATTTACTACTGTGTCCAGAGAGGCTCGTTCTATGGGTCGATTGGGAACAGAGTCGTCAACATCTATCTCATCGAAAAATCGATCACAAGCCTTATAATCTGGCTCATTTACTACTACACAGTTCCAGCCACCTGCGACTAAACTTTCCAAATAGTGAATATCAAGGGATAATATCTCAAATAGAGAAACGTATAGAAGGCTAGCAATTGGCTATTCATCAGACTATCAATAGAGCCTATGTAAGAAAATATCATCTTTAAAAATAAAGAAATGTTTCACGGATGTTTCTTATTTACAAAACCATCTAAATCAATACTAGAGCTACTACCAGTGCACTCATCTGAGAGAAGGATTACGTAATTTGATAAACAGTTAGGATCGTATAGCTTCCGATGTGATAACCCGTTATTTACAATTCCTAATAATTTCTGTATATTCTCCGGTGAATCATATGTACCATGCGGGGCTCAACCGTCGCTATATAAAGTATTTTTCCTCAGTACCAAGCGATTTCGTTTTACAAACATCTCTGCGGAAATTTTTTCATGGATACGAAATGTTGGAGGCATTTCATTTTGTTCGTTCCTTCCTTACTATTTCACGATCATTTTGATCTAGCTTCAATTGTACGGCTCATAGAACCGTGATTATCATGATTTACCCTAATTATGCACTCTCAACATGCAGGGAATCGACATAACTCTTGGCAAGTTGCAATCGGTTAGTATTATTAATAATCATGACAAAGGCGACTTGACGCAATAAGCGAAAGGTGCCAATGGGAAGACCATTTCGAGTCGTCTGGTGTATTCTAGTTTCAAAATGTAATATATAACTTTTTAGAACATTGTGGGAAAAGTAACGTGCATCATACTGAACGCTTTCCCTTTCTAACATATAAGCACATCTCTATTAAATAAATGATAACATTTCCAAATCGGTTTATATATATTCTAGAAACAGTATATACTTTAACATTATGTCACACAGAAGCCGACCCTTTTAAATGATAGCAGTAAATAGTTAATACAAATTATGTTGTGTTGATTCGGATTTAAATAATATTATAACCGCTGTAGCTGCTATGTGCACGACTTAAAAGCAACATTATAAAACTGTTATTAGGATGCGTAGGTTGCACACACTGATCTTTGAAATTTTCAGATCACAAATGTCCGAAGGTTGGCTTTAATCGCTATTCTCTTATTGATTATCAGATAAAGAAACGTTATAAAGTCAGGGTTACTGGTCCGGACTGGACCACATAAGACTGTGATCATACTATGTAGAGACACATATTGATCTTTGGTCATAGCAGATCACAAAGTCCTGAAAGTTAGTTTAATGCATGTGACTTCACCACTCTAGTTCCCTGGTTCATTATAAACGAAATGAACATAGTTATACAGGTATTGTTAGGGATACGGGCATTGCTTGTGTTTTTCTTGATTAATGTGATCAAGTTGTGTAGAGACACGTTTATACTGATGTATTGGCCTTCACAGATCACAACGTCCCGAAGGTTGTGTTTATTTCGTGTGACTGTGCTATTTCGTTATATGGTTGATTATCAGCTAAAGAAACATTATAAAGGCAGGATTATGGACCAGGGCCTTACTTTTGTTTTTCTTGATCAATGAATGAAATGCACCGATTTATACTAGAGGTGTGTCTGGCTGAATTTCTGAACACTCAGATGAAACCATTTACCTTACTTTTACCCTTTCACATATACATGCGCGTTCTGGCGGTCATACAGAAGACGACGTTTGAAAACAGTCTGGAAAAATAAGACGTTGCTCATGATATGTAAATTATATTTTTCTGCAACAATGTATTTTTAAATATATTTTTTTATAACTTTTATGAAAAATGTCCTGTTTGTGTTAAGATTCCATCAACGTCATACATGTATGCCGCATATTTTGACTGGAAATGGTTAACCCTTTCCCTCATACGACAATTCTGCAGCAGACGACTTTGAACAGTTTGTGTCAACAAACAGAAAATCTTTATAATAAAATAGATGACTTAAAGTGGAAAACATTGTGGCAAAAGGAGAAATTGCACGTTTTGGGAAGGGTTAACATGAGCATATATATACATTGTATCAGTTCATGTTTTGTTCTTTTACGTAGATACAATACGATACCTTTGCATCAGACGCAACACCAGTATTTAACCCTTACACACATACAACTGTGTTTTCGTAATGGCCATTATGTTCATGTACTGCCAACTATATGTGATCACTTCGAGGAAATAAGAAATCGATTACATTTAAAATGGCAACGTTGATAAACTAGTCTTTTTCTACATATAAGTTGTTTTTATTTATTAGGTCAAAGTGTAACAACATGGATGATCACACCTTATCACTCCGTCTTTATGAACTTCTAGATTGGATCGGCGCTTCAGAAGAGATGAGGGACAAATACAGAGATAACTCGATAGCAGATGAAATAATATCGAGCACGATATCAAACTTATGTTGCGACAAACCCATGGCTCCTTACGTATTTGGAAGTGTATGTGAGGGTACAACAACAAAAGGGCTGAATTCAGACGTCGATCTTTTATTATGTTTGCATACACCTGTTGTAGAGAAACTATCAGATGCATCACAGCACGGTCTATCATTCCTGATGGTAGCAGATAACACAACTAAGCCTGGATATTGTAAGCTACAAGCAGTCTTAAACAAAGTTCCGATTTATCACCCTGACACGACCACTGCATGTCTTAATGCACCCGATCAATACGGTAGAGTATGTGTACGACACTTTCACGCAACTGGTGATGACTATCAAACTATAAATGGTCCTGCCGCAACAAGTAGTGGTGCAATTGGAAGGGCAGATATAGACTTAGTTGCTGCATTTAGATGTCATCACATACCCAGTTTTGCTACATCCTGGGTAACTAGGGTTACCAGTTGCGACCGGCTAAATGAAACAGGAATGAAAATGTTGACAGAATTTGGGTGTTTCTTTGTCGCCAAAAATCATCCGTCAAGTAAAAATGGACCGATCGAATGGAGGCTTTCATTTTCACTCCAGGAACGTGAACTCGTGTATAGCCTTAACCCGACCCAGCACAAATGCTATATCTTACTTAAAATGATTAAAAAAGACATCATAAATAGACGTGTACCCGAATCGATATCGTCGTATCACTGTAAAACATGTGTGTTATATGCTAGTGAAAGAATGCCCTGTGACTTCTGGACCCGTAGAAACCTTTTGGAATGCATGCTTATTTGTATCAAACTACTCTTATACTGGGTAAAGGAGCAGTACTGTCCAAATTACTTTATTCCAGAGGAGAATATGTTTGACAGATTGCAGCATAGAACTCTACGACAGATACAGCCGGTCCTAGAGGACTTGGTAGAACATTGGTGTAAATTTCTGTGGTCAATAACATGTGATGAC
Organism: Clinocardium nuttallii; assembly: GCA_031471495.1. Classification (NCBI taxonomy): domain Eukaryota; kingdom Metazoa; phylum Mollusca; class Bivalvia; order Cardiida; family Cardiidae; genus Clinocardium; species Clinocardium nuttallii. The sequence goes on along the minus strand of JAUELF010278594.1, from coordinate 3,646 downwards.
ATCTGCAATGTGATGTCCAATGTGCTATTTGGGTGCGGACCTAGAATAATGAGGATAAAGCAAAATTACGTTCCTAAAAAAACATTAGAATTGTATTTAAACCTAATTACATCAATACGGAAGGAAACATTGACAACCCTTAATCAGTGTAACAGTATATCAGCCAATAATTCTATCTTAGAATTGCACCAAATGCAAACACTTATTTTACTTATGGACTGTGTAAGAGATCATACTATAAAAGAGACCAAACAAGCAATAGGATACTTTATTCCGCATCTACGCCTACAAATAGCACAATGTATAGCCAGTATCATGCTGACTACCATAGACATATCTCGATTAAGGATGCTGTTTGGTTTGTTTAAGTATTACATAGAAGAAAGTAAAAACTGTGATACCATCTCCTCGTATTTAATACTCGCTTCCTACTGTGTGCAGAGTGACCGGAACGATATATGTGAGACAATTCTTCATCAATGTGAAACGTCTTTAAAATCCCATGTTTTATCAGTGTGTTGCTGCTATGCATCCGATCGGATATATCAGAAAGAGGAATTTAATAAGCTTCTTAAAATGATTGGTTCACAAGACATTCCGTACACGGAATTCGTGAGAACATGTACATCTGGATGTTTGGTCTTTCTACCTCATCAGGCCAACATAGTACACCCGGCTTTACATTACGAGATGTATCGTTCAGCGTACACATCACCTGATTCTATGGATGGAACGCGAGACTATTGGTTCGACTGGATTGTTGTTGACTCCAAAGTTTACCTGTACTTCATACAGTACGTCCTGTATTCAAAGACAAACAAGCCCGTCTGTAAACAAAATGCTGTTGATAACTTAGTTAACGTTATAAAAACAGACCCACACCTTAAACATAAGGAAACCGCCTTTAACCTGTTGGGATGGATATTCAAACAGGAAAACAAAATACAACGAGCCATGCAGTGTTTTATAACCTCCTGGAGAATCAGACCGATTCTCAATGCTGCTAAATGGCACGTGTTAGAATTGAGTCGTTCTGTTAACCACTTTAATTCAGACAGACACATGCTGTAATTCTGTTTCGAAATGAATCATCATGAATATGAACTGTTGATCAGATCTGAATTTTTTATTTTTTTGGTTCAGAGATGTCCATTTTGAAAAAGACATTATTCTAGAAAAAAATAATTATTATGATAAAGATGACTTGGACTAGAAACATTTTCACGAATAAGTGTCAATAGGGAGACCATTTCGTTTCAAAGAGACAAGATTCGTTAATTTGGTTACTGACCCGAGCTCACTGTATATATCCCAACTAAAACAAATGTATTATCTAAAGTCAATTTAGTTCTAAATTGGTAACCCCTTTTCGTTCTTTGATATATTTATTTCTACAAATTCTACCTAGTATAGTACTAAAGCTGATATACCATTTGGTAGACATACGTAGTTGCTTCTCACATACTACACTTTCCTACATTTAAAAACAAGATCCTAAGATTTGTAATATCCAGAGAAATAAGACATTAACTAATCATCTCTGCATCCAACCTGTTTTCTAGCTTTGACAACTATTCTTATCAACAACAACACACAAGATCATTATTCTATTTTTCAATTCAGTCATTTTTTGCAGATTTGTTGTATGTTAATTTAAACTTATTTTACATCGATTGCGAAACAAGCTTTAAGCTTATATTAATCACGCTCGATGTCTGTTGTATGTTGGAAAGGGTAAAGCAAATAGTGTCTTAAAATGTACGATAAATGTTCTTTAACATAATGTTAAGGTTTTGTTCATATCTTTGCTTAACAAAAAAAAAAAAAAATTAAATGTGTGTAATATAAAAATACTCTTATTCCTGTTTTAAGTTCATGACTTTACAGTTTGGGAAATATATTAAAGTAATTTTCTATGCACTGGTTGAATATTAATTAATAATTGAAACTAGTTCCTATGTTAAGCCTTTCCAACTTACAACACATGATGTTTCAAAAATCTAGATATAAAACTAATACATCTCGCAAAATTAAGGTATAATTATGAAGTAGAAAAAATATAATGGCAAAAGCGAAAATTTCTGAGCAATTTTAGCTTTTGTCACAATGTTTTCATAAGTCGTCTGCTGTAAAGGCGTTAAAATGCATGTTGTTAACAAAACATTGACTTAATTTGTTTGTAATTAATATGATAGTACTCTGAATGAACCGTCCCGCGAGAAACATTATGGCATCGGCGTATTATATCGACCAGATCAGCCTGCACTGTCCGCGCAGACTGATCCGGGTCGACACATTCCGTCTCAGAGGGATAGAGGTATAGAGAAATGATTCCTGAAATAGAAATTCCACAAGAGGCGAAACGTGTCTGTCCGGGTAAACCTGCACGGCATGCTTGGGCTGATCAGGGTCGACAATGTTTGTTTTCTCGCGGGACGGCTCGAATCTTAATCCCAGGCCCTGATTGTACAGTTATGTATGTAAACTTTTCCAAACATACGACACCATATCTGCATTAAACACTTTTAAAATTATTTAGGCAAATATATTTAAAATCTCCTAAAAATGAAAGTCTGGTCATGGAATAAAGTTGAAAGCATTGCGGCAAAAGGAGATATTGCTCATCGTGAGCAATTACTCCTTTTATCTTAATGTTTTCCAATGGTTTCTGCTCTAGAGGCGTCAAAATGCGTATGCATGCGGGAATCCGTTAACCTAGAAGAAGTACAATGTATTCTTTTTCGCCATAACCTGATTTGTTCTCAACACAGAGTGATGCCTCTGTTTTAACATAGTTTGAAAAACATTGGAAATACAAAATGTAGTATGTTATAGATATATATACATGTGTATGTCATTCTGTTTTACGATTGTAATGCTTATTTGTATATATGCCATAATATTTTGTTCTTTAACAAACTGAGAGAAATAAAGAATTTGAAGAAATAAAAAAATAATGACATCGGCTTACTTTGTGAGCTTTCCCGCGAGAAAACCAACAGTATGGCGTTTATGTAATGTATCGCACAGACTGATCCGGGTCGACACATTCCGTCTCATGGGGGTATAGACGTATTAAGTAATGATTTCTGGAACAGAACAAATGTATCTGTCTATATGTTAGCCTGCGCGGCATGCTTAGGCTGATCTGGGTCGATACTTTACGCAGAGTCCACAATGTGGGTTTTCTCACGGGACGGCCCATGTGTTAAATGTTATCCCACATAACGTAATCTATTTAAAGTATTGTCACGGATAACGTCACGAAAACGTCACGGGAACGTCATACTATTGTTCGCCCAAAATGACCTTAGCTGTACAGAACACGTCATAACATTGTCACGTAATACTCCATTTAACAGTTGAATTGGGGTCTCCTGAAACGTGTATTAACAAATCACTGCCTAACGCATCCGGAGAAGTAGTTTTATTAACAATATTCTGTAACAATTGATACTCTAAGACAATATTAAGTATTATACTCCTATTACACCAAGGAGGTTCAGCGAAATAATTGAAGTGCTACTCTTCTATGGATTTCCAGTAGTATTGAGGAAATAATTTCCCATTGTATGATTGTTTTCCTATTTTCTTTCATGATTATGTCTCTCTCTCTCTCTCTCTCTCTCTCTCTCTCTCTCTCTCT
>JAUELF010278583.1:0-10535 GCA_031471495.1 Clinocardium nuttallii | reverse complement strand
AGTTACTTCAATCAGTTAATTGCGGTAATCCGATTCGTTATGACGTTTTAATTACATCATGATGGGGTTTAAGAAAAGCGAGTCGAGTTAAGTCGGAGGGTGGAGGAGACGCCTATAACTGACCAGAGCATGGAACTTCCCTCACCTCCCCTGTTCAATAAGAAATACAACAGGTTAGGGTTGGGTGGCCGCGTGCAGTTCCCGATTACGCGTTTCGTTTTTTAACAACCCTTCTATTCCCACTGGGATTCACAATATATGTGGGGTTTTTCACGTTAGTGTATAAATGATTTATGTTCGTTTGAAAGCAGTACATTAGAACATAAATAAGAATTAAAGGGACAATATAGCTTGATATGGATGAAGACCGACCGGTCTAGGAAGCCCTGTGTGGTTTTAGAGAGTTCGTCTCGAGTGCAGGAGGTCGCAGGTTCGATCCCTGGCCGGGTTATACAAAAGTATGGAAAAGATATGAGATAGCTGAAATGAATTAGGTCGTTATCATTTATACATTAACCGATATTCAAGCATTATTTGATACTGGCTAAACATAAATTCGTCGGAAAATATTCTTATTACGTCTATAGTAAACGTCACTAGAAGATTGTAAAAATGGATATGAAAATTAGAGTAGTAATCTTAAGAAATTGTTCAAAGAAAATGGATTTGGATATGTATGGAATACCCCACATAAAATAAATTTGAAAACCTTTCATTTCACATTCAAAAGTCGTCTGATTGATATTTTAAAAGAATTGGTATGACGATGTTCATAAATACAGCCTTTTATCAAACACTTATATTAAATTTGAACTTAATTACAACCGAAAACTGTATAAATGCTTTGCCAAATCAACTAAGAATTTTCATTTCAAGACTAAGACTATTATCCTCTGACGCATTACTACTAGGAATGAGAAGATACCGTGTACAGAGTCGAAAGAAACCAACGTGTTAAGTTAATTTGTAATACAAATACCAACAAATATGACAATATCAGACTTTTTTACCTGTGATATTAGATATTTTCCAAAGTTAAAACTTACTTCATCTACAGTACAAGCTCTTGTCCTGCTTTACACATTCTCTAGTGTAGGAAACACTTCTATCTCAAACTTTTCTAACTGAAGTGAGAACATGGGTCATTAATTTTGGCAGTAAATTAACCACCCTTTCCCAAACACATTTATAAAGAACCTTCAGCAGTTTGTTTTTTTAAACGTGTCTGCTGCATATTGGTCTGCATTCTTGAAAATGCTTGGTTTTGGGGGTTAAGACCCTTCCATATTGAACACACCTAATATCCTTCAGGATGAAATGAATGGAAAATCTAAAAAAAATAGAAGTGGGATAATAAAACAGAATATAAAATAGAAATGGAGAAATAACTCTTAATATAATATGTTCTGCATTCAACTTTTTTAGTTATAAGCAGGAAACTACGGTTCAATTCTTGGCCAGGTAATTCCAATGATTATTTTGTATCTTACGTCGCTATAAACACATTTTCTTGGTAAGTAAGCAGTACTACTGCTCCATTTATCACCAGCTAGTCAGTTGTAATGCTAAATCCAGCAACCCCTGAGCGTCAAGTTGTGCAGCCAAGATATGACTGAAATATTGCTATAGTCTATAGTCCCTTGTCCTAATTCTTGATTAAAACTTGTCCGACGACATAAATCTGTAAAGCTAGCTTCGGGTAAACAGTAAGACAACTGTTCTTGTATAAAAAAAACCCCACCCAAAAACACAACAGTAGATAAAACTTCCTCCTTGGTAAAAAGATAACATTTGGTGAATTTTCGTCATCTTCTGCAGGTATTTTTTGTGCCGAAGAGAACAATCTTGATATCTTGTCCACTCATTCTCCCCACTGCTTTGATCAAAATGGACCGAGCAGCTTTGTTAACAAAATATCACGTGACAATTTAATGGATCAGACGCTGGCTTTTCCTCTTAGTTATGTACGTATTTCAGAAAACCCAATATTAGATGTATGGTTGTTTTGGTCTTAGGGCATTACTCGAATTAATTTTCAAATTGAGTATTCAAAAGTCGTGTCCCTTAACCATACAATGTATGTAATGGCTTGGAAACAAGCGACGAAAATGGACATATTGCCAAGATCAATATGCAAATCATAATTTAACAACGTGTTCTACTTAAGTGTGCGATCTAAGTGTATTAACAATAGCCCTAAATTATCCTTGACTGCCCAGTTTCAGTGAGCTTAAAAATGGTATCTTTATATTGCAGTAAATGTAGCAAATACACAAAATAACTGTCAAATAACCTTAAATCTACCTTATTTGCCTTCAATCAAAATAATTTGCTTTTACATAGCATTGAAGGATATGACAGGAAAAGCAGCCATTTATATGACCTACTGTTTGTCAAAATACGAAAGTATGACCAGACTCATTCACCCCGGTGTTTAGCTATTTAAAGTAGATGCACACAAATTATGAACTTACATCAGAAAATATCAAATGAAAATAAAAATGTTTTTATTCAACCGACTGATTTTCTGGCAGATTCATTATTTAGCTTTTAATTTTTTTTTGAGCATCCTTTAATTTCAATTTGTTAACGTTTTACAAAATTTAAAGATTAGATTGTTGTGGCCAATCAGAAAAGCATTATTGTGTTAAAAAAGACATGAAGTACAGCATTTAAGGCGTATGCTACAGTTATTTCACCAAATATTTCCCAACCAAAGAATTTCTTCATTCTTTGTATTTTGTAAGTACATACAATAACCTGTTGAAATAAGAAAAATAAAAAAAAAGTCATCGATCTGAAAAAATATTTTGGCCTGACCAATTTCATCAAAAGCACAAATATAGGCATTTTGGTCAAAAACCTGAAACACACAATTTTTTTTTAATGAAAACTAAAAATCATATCAAAGTTCATATATAACTTTATAAATAGAATTAAAATCAATATGAAAAAGAAATTGAGAAAAATAGGAAAAAAAAATATAAAGCTGTTTTTCAAGGTTGAAAATGGTGCAACATTTTACTCCTGAAAAAATCAAAATCGTAGAAATTTTCAATTCTATATAATAGAATTTTCTGTAACTATCCATAAACACTGAACATCGTTCACTTTAGTAAATAATGCAAAAAGAAATATAGTCACCGTACTCCTTTTCTGGTAAATTGACTTATTCCTTGAAGAAAAGCCTGTTTCTTAAGCAAAACTGCTGTTTTTCTTAAAAAATGCAAGAAAATGCAAGGTTAAAGTCACTTTACTCTAAAAGGAGTGCGGCGACCTATCTTTTTTTTTGCATGCGCCTTTAAGTTATACATTTAGTACTTTTATCATTGATGTTGATTAGCTTGTAAACAACTGCGAGGCATTTAAGAAAATCGGGAGCCAAGTAAACACAATCATGAATCACATAACTATTTCTACGAACGGTTCTGAATGTATACTTCAATAATGTTTTAGTGATTGGGAAAGTTTCGTCCTGATTATTTGGCATACAAGGGCGGGGCTTGAAACAGATTTCTGGATATATATAGCTTGGGATTTGGACAGGTATTTACGTAACCACCCGTTAAACTCCGTAAACTTTCGTTTATGACTCAACATGCACACACACCTTTTAAGAGAGTGAATTTAAGTTGTACCAATTACCTTCGTAAACATCTTACTTACACCAATAAACGATACAGAGATCCGTATCAAGTCCTCTTACTTACACCAATAACCGATACAGAGATCCGTATCGAGTCATCTTACTTACACCAATAACCGATACAGAAATCCGAATCAAGTCATCTTACTTACACCAATAAACAATACAGAGATCCGTATTAAGTCAACTTACTTACATCAATAACCGATACATAGATCCGTATCAAGTCCTCTTACTTACATCAATAACCGATACATAGATCCGTATCAAGTCCTCTTACTTACACCCATAAACGATACAGAGATCCGTATCAAGTCATCTTACTTACACCGATAAACGATACATAGAACCGTATTAAGTCATCTTACTTACACCGATAAACGTTACAGAGATCCGTATCAAGTCATCTTACTTACACCGATAAACGATACAGAGATCCGTATCAAGTCATCTTACTTACACCGATAAACGATACATAGATCCGTATCAAGTCATCTTACTTACACAGATAAACGATACATAGATCCGTATCAAGTCATCTTACTTACACCAATAAACGATACATAGAACCGTATTAAGTCATCTTACTTACACCAATAAACGATACAGAGATCCGTATTAAGTCCTATTACTTACATCAATTAACGATACAGAGATCCGTATTAAGTCCTCTTACTTACATCAATAAACGATACATAGATCCGTATCAAGTCCTCTTACTTACACCAATAAACGATACAGAGATCCGTATTAAGTCATCTTACTTACACCAATAACCGATACATAGAGCCGTATCAAGTCCTCTTACTTACACCAATAAACGATACAGAGTTCCGTATTAAGTCATCTTACTTACACCAATAAACGATACATAGAACCGTATCAAGTCCTCTTACTTACACCAATAAACGATACAGAGATCCGTATTAAGTCAGCTTACTTACACCAATAACCGATACATAGAACCGTATCAAGTCCTCTTACTTACACCAATAAACGATACATAGATCTGTGTCAAGTCATCTTACTTACACCAATAAACGATACATAGATTTGTATCAAGTCATCTTACTTACACCAATACAAGGTACAGAGATCCGTATCAAGTCAACTTACTTACACCAATAAACCATACAGAGATCCGTATCAAGTCATTTTACTTACACCAATACACGGTACAGAGATCCGTATCAAGTCCTCTTATTTACACCAATACACGATACAGCGATCAGTATCAAGTCATCTTACTTACATTAATAAACGAAACAGAGATCCGTATCAAGTCATCTTACTTACATTAATAAACGAAACAGAGATCCGTATCAAGTCATCTTACTAACACCAATACACGATACAGAGAACCGTATCAAGTCATCTTACTTACACCCATACACGATCCAGAGATCCGTATCAAGTCATCTTACTTACACCGATACACGATACAGAGATCCGTATCAAGTCATCTTACTTACACCAATAAACGATACAGATATCCTTATCAAGTTATCTTACTTACACCAATAACCGATACAGAGAGCCGTATCAAGTCATCTTACTTACACTAATAAACGATACAGAGATCCGTATCAAGTTATCTTAATTACACCAATAACCGATACAGAGATCCGTATCAAGTCATTTTACTTACACCAATAAACGATACAGAGATCCTTATCAAGTCATTTTACATACACCCATACACGATACAGAGATCATTATCGAATCAGTTTACTTACACCGATACACGAAACAGAGATCCGTATCAGGTCATCTTACTTACACCAATAAACGATACAGAGATCCGTATCAAGTCCTCTTACTTACACCAATAAACGATACAGAGATCAGTATCAAGTCCTCTTACTTACACCAATAAACGATACAGAGATCCGTATCAAGCCACCTTACTTACACCAATACACGATACAGAGATCCATATCGCGTCATCTTACTTACACTAATACACGAAACAGAGATCCGTATCAAGTCATCTTACTTACACCAATAAACGATACAGAGATCCGTATCAAGTCATCTTACTTACACTAATAAACGAAACAGAGATCCGTATCAAGTCTTTTTACTTACACCAATACACGAAACAGAGATCCGTATCAAGTCATCTTACTTAAACCCATACACGATACAGAGATCCGTATCAAGTCCCGCCCTATCGTTTTGAAGAATCAGGACAATAACTGCCGAACTGTGTCTGTACATCACTTTAAAAGTTTGGTTAAAGTTTTAAAACAGTTTAAAAGTCTTGTTGAAATATTAGAATCATAATTCTGGGATAAAAATAAAGTAATAATTTAACTTTCCAGTACCAATAAATCTAAATATTGATCGTTTATGCTTCATTTTTTCTTTGGAGTCATACCCAGTTAGCTAAATTGTGAACATTTTCATGACTTTCAATTGCCTGTTTTTCAGCATCATTGCCAAAATAGTTTTAAACTTTTTATATCATACTTTGTTGTCACTATTAGCAATATTTTTTAGAAGTTTCAACATTTAAATGTTGTTATCACCATCTTGAGTTCAGCACCTTTAAGGGTAGGACGATTTACTGAAAATAATATTCTTTGGGATTGTTACTTAGATGTAATTTAAATTATATCTTTGAGTTTTGACCCATTTATTACTCATCCTATTTATCTATTTTCACAGAAATTTTGATAAAGCAAACTAAATTTAGAAACGTGGGATAGTACACACCACAGATACACATTATCCCTTGTAATACCAATATTGATCAACGTTTTCTATTTGTATGGTATACTATAAAGTGTCGAAAAGCAAACAAAAAATTGATGTAATCCAACATTAAACTTGTTTGTATCGGACGTATATAAACATTAGAAATACAATTAATTAAGGAATGATACGAGGATTTTGTGTGTCAAGTAAAAGTAACACATGCTTGCTATCCCCCTCTCAAAATACCATTATAAAGAAGTAAAAGAAAGTGTGTCACCTATTTTTGTTAGTAGACTTTGATTTGGTATTACAAACTACATAAGTGGACCGCGCCTCACGAACTTCGGAACCGTGATAGCGACCAGCGACGAACCAGACCAGCCTACGCCTCGAACTAGTCGGATCTGGATGATCCGATCTTCCCTGTTCGCCATCTGATCTTCCACGTGCATGTAGTTTGAAAGCTTTTGAAGGGCAGTTATGACAAAACCCCGATTTTATAAGTTTGCAATTTGATTATTGCAATAAAGGTCGGTTTTCGCAAGGCGTGGCTCCTTTTATAATATTGTTTGTTGTTCACATAATATTATCTCCGTGAATCAATCATGAGATCATCTAGATAATGTTCCGTGAGATCTATATCATCTTAATGCACGCGATTTGTCAGGTTCTTTCATTGTTGTTCTTTCGAACGTCAGTTACGCTCGGCAATTCACTGTTGCCGATGATTGATAAACTCATTGTGTGTTTGTTTTCGTGGGATTTAACGACGTGTTTAACATTATTTTAGTTATATCACGGCTACAATTTACTTATTCATGATCCCTAGGTAAACAAACCACGGCGGATCCCTGATAAACTCATTGTGACCAACGTCAATGTTGTGTGAAGTGCAAGTGTAAGCATTTCACGTTATGTAAACTGTTCGTCGTGATATTACTGAAAATACTGTATATATAAATGTATACGAACAATAGGGCAAAAGGAATAATTGTAAATTTTAATGGGCAGAACAATTTCAGATGATGAAATATTAATACAAAATACTGTCCTCCTACATGTACTGTCCTCCTACATGTACTGTCCTCCTACATGTAATCCTTTGCCACAAATAGACTCGTTCTGACGCCTCTGTGGCAGTCGATCTTTGAACACATTGTGAAGAAAGTTTTCTTCTTCAGAATTGTTGCATGAGGGAGCGTACTAAATGAAACATACAACTCTTTACGACAGACTATAATCACAAACCAAATTACAAGGTCCCCTTTTCCCAGACACGGATTACATGTTATAGTAAAGTTTGTATTGGGAACATGTATCCTATAATTATACTAAAATGGCTACACTGTTTACGTGAATTTAAACCTTCATTTTTTAAAGTTAATAATTTAGTTTGCAATTGAATTGTTATTGTTATTAAAAAAAAGATAGAATCGAAAACGAATCTTACCCATATTCTCACAATGAGCAATACCTTTTTTGGCCACAGCTCTATTTAATATGCGTTTACGTTTTTGTTTAGGGATTTTCCAATGTTTTAAAAGTCGTCTGCTTAAGATTCATTGTATATTGGAAAATGTTTGAACTAGGTAAACTAACATTTCCTAGTATATATTCAAATGAAGAAAAGTAATTCATAATAACGGCTGTTGCGTGTTAACCCTTTCCACATTAAACAAAGGTTCAACAGACGACTTTCAAAAACATGTTTTCAAAATACGGAAAATGTCTATAAATGAAAGTGTGATAAGTGTTTAGAGTAGAAAACATCGAGCAAAAGGGAACTTGTTTATGATTAGCAATTTCTCCTTTTTGCCAAGATGTATCAGAATATGATAACAGGTTAAGTATGTTTCTATAGGCAATACTAATTATCAAAGAAAACTGTAGACGAAAACGTACATGTATGTAAACTCATGATATTTTAGACAAAGAAATATTCCAATGAAGCACATTCCAAAAGCCTTCGAACTGCAATGTATCTGCCAAGAAAAGAGATATATCTAGACGAAATGCCCATTTTCCTATAAAAACAAAGGTCAAGGAATTTAGTGGGTCTCGGTTGCTCCTCCAACATTCAAAATCAAGCGAAATGTAAAAACGCAATTCTTCTAACGCAAAGCTAGACATCCAGCCCAGATAAACTACATCAATGTTCCTTACATGATTACACCACGAGAATATATACCCAGTCTACCCCTTTGTGCATGACTCGGCACTGAACAAAGAAAGAACGTAATAGAGAAAACCGCATTCTTATTGCATCTTAAAGTACGAGTATAGAAAACTATCGGTCCACCTATATTCGATTGCGCCTATACTCATTCATACTGTTTAACCGAGTTTTTCTGGACGCTAAACTTGTCAGTCGTAATCTACGATATATAAACACTTAAACCGAAATAAACATACAACGAGTTCATTCAGACTTTGGATGAACCACACATTCGACGTAACTGCGTTCAGTTTTGCGTAAAACTTCGAAATTAAATTTTAAAGGTAAGGCTTTTACTTTTACCTTAACAAGTAGTAAATGTAATATAATCTTTGTGTTACCTTTTAGTCATTATGATTTATTTCACAACAATTATGTTATCTTTAATGACAGAAATATAAATTATTAAATATAGTTGATGCTTGATGTCCAGCTTTAATGGAATGAGTAATTAGAGTGTGACGATTTTAAACAGATATATTAATTAGTTTCAATCAGACTGTTTTTCTTGTTTGAATTTAAAAACAAAATCTTTGCTGAAGATTGATTTATTGGCGATACTAATGAACGTGCATTCTATATGCTTATGCTTTCTTTAAAACGGAATATTGCAAACGTAATACAAAGTACAGAATGGACAATTTATTTTTTATAAATTATTATTCAAAATAACAAATTTATAAGAATATATTTATTTAGTTAGGCAGCCTACATGTTATTTATTTATCCGAATGCAATGTGTTTTCTATTCATGTTTTATGTTATGGTTTATAAACTTTATATATTCGATTGAGTTGTGAACTCAAATTACATATATACGTTATTCGGACATGTATATGAAGGATGGTACATTTTTAGAATTTGAAATCTCTGGAAAAGATAAGATGAGCGACCATGTTAAGATAGTTATCTGATAATAAAACTCTGGCTATCTTCAACTTCTTACGTAGGAAATGTGATTTCCCCCTTACACCCTAAAGATAGATAATTCTCTGCTTCATGTTAATTCTTTCTCTCATACATACGGCTTTTGGTGCAACTGCAGTAGACGACTTTTAGATATATGTGTCCATAATATTTGTCTTAACAATAAAATGAACGATGTTCTGCAATAAACCTACATAATCACATTTGCGAGCAGTGTAGATCCGGATTAAATTGATCAGACTCTGCCCTGTTTGCCTGTTATCCACATATATATCAGGTTTAGGTTGAAATATTTCATTTAGTAGACGATACATTATTTTCTTGCGCAATAATAGTAAGTTACTGAATAAAGAAATGACAGAATCAAACAACAGACCTCAGTTTTTCAATATTGTTGTTCTACAATGGCCATGTACCGTTAGTGAAACATTACGTGTTCGTGATGAAATGGCCAAAAGTTCCCCTTTAACATTCATCAAGATGATTACCATAGTCACTTTTCTCTAGACAAAATAATTTGTAGTTTCCATGTCATATAGTTAAACGTTTATCGTCGTGCATGGCACCAGAAAAACAATTTTATTTTAAATGTTGTTTGTATGTTGACACTTTTACAGTTATATCATAGCATTTCCATGGTGAGTTACCAGTTATGCTGATCCCATTATCCTGACCCCAGCTGGTCAGTCGTAATACTGGCCACATTATCCTGACACCAGCTGGTCAGTTGTAATACTGGCCACATTATTCTGACCCCAGCTGGCCAGTTGTAATACTGGTCACATTGTCCTGACCCCAGCTGGTCAGTTGTAATACTGGTCACATTATACTGACCCCAGCTGGTCAGTCGTAATACTGGCCACATTATCCTGACCCCAGCTGGCCAGTTGTAATACTGGCCACATTATCCTGACACCAGCTGGTCAGTTATAATACTGGCCACATTATCCTGACCCCAGCTGGTCAGTTGTAATACTGGCCACATTATCCTGACCCCAGCTGGTCAGTTGTAATACTGGCCACATTATCCTGACCCCAGCTGGTCAG
>JAUELF010278572.1:0-10536 GCA_031471495.1 Clinocardium nuttallii | reverse complement strand
GGTTACATCTGTACCAGTACGGTATCTGACATGTGCACCGACAGGGCTACGGTTACATCTGTACCAGTACGGTATCTGACATGTGCACCGACAGGGCTACGGTTACATCTGTACCAGTACGGTATCTGACATGTGCACCGACAGGGCTACGGTTACATCTGTACCAGTACGGTATCTGACATGTGCACCGACAGGGCTACGGTTACATCTGTACCAGTACGGTATCTATTTAAGCCACATATCTATTAAGGGGCGCTATCTGTGCTCTATCGGCGTTAACGAAGCTATACCGGAGAACTGCCGTTATACTGCATTAATACTGCCGTTGATATCCGGCAGCGCAACGTCAGATAAATTTCGAACATGTTCAACAATTCATACCGTCGGCTGCCGTTGCTTATTTTTGCTGACGATGTACTACCGTCCTTAGCGATGAGATAACGTTGCGTCGATCACCGAAAATAATCAATGTGTGTTCCGGTATAGCACCGGCGAGCCAAATCGGCTAGGTGTGATAGGCCCTTTTTACATAGAAACATATTTCTCGGGTTAGTTATTTTACAGAACCAAACGCTATACAATCTGACATCATAGGTATTGTAAGCATCATATAGATTGTTAACTGCTCAAGTATCTCGATAAGCAATCGAAAAGTATGTCTCTTACTTAAGTATGTCAATAACCAATCGAAAAGTATGTATTTAACTTAAGTATGTCAATAATTAATCGGAAAGTATTTATTTAACTTAAGTATGTCAATAATCAATCGAAAAGTATTTATTTAACTTGTTGTGTTTACTGCTTAAGTTTCTCAGTAATGCTGATAGGTGTTCAAAAACACTATTGGGGGTGGGTGTCTCGTATCTCGAAAAGAAAATGCTGTGTGAATAAATATGAAAAGTGGACAATACTCCCTTGTTGTTTGATATTAATATATTGATGCATTATATCAATTGTATAAGTGTTTTGCAAAATGTGTTAAATGCTGTATTAAGATGATATAATTACACCTTACTGATCCAAGACCAATTAGAACAAATTATATGAATTTAATATATGTTTAATTAGTTGTTTACAGGTATTGATTGAAACAGAAAACACAATTAGAACTTACATTGTGTGTTTAGAATTGTATGTAGTATCCATGGGTGTATTGTCCTATGTGTGTTGTGTCCCATGGGTGTATTGTCCTATGGGGTTGATGTCCCATTGGTGTATTGTCCTATGGGTGTATTGTCATATGGGGTTTATGTCCCATGGATGTTTTGTCCTATGGATGTATTGTCCTATGGGTGTATTGTCCTATGGGGTTGATGTCCCATGGGTGTTTTGTCCTATGGGTGTATTGTCCTATGGGGTTGATATCCCATGGGTGTATTGTCCTATGGGGTTGATGTCCCATGTGTGTATTGTCCTATGGGGTTGATGTCCCATTCAAACAGTGAATGGTTTTAGTTATGTAGGTGTAACTTTCACAAACAAGCTTTCATTATATATGCTTATCCGGGCCGACACATAGGTTGATCCGGGTCGATACCTTACCACAGTGTTGGTTTTCTCGCGGGACGGGTCATATACTAAAGTAATGCTGACAAATATATTGGATGAATAAATAGTGTCTCAATTTGTACAAATAAATATTAACGACCCTTATCAATGACGATAGGACCGTAGTAAATGTCAAACCGTAGAAACTTTGCTCTTTAATTATACGTTTTAGTACACACCCTAGTAGTAAAAATAGAAGTACAAGTGAAAATAACGTTAAAAATATCAATGAAACGCGTCACACGATATGAGGTATCAATTAGTTATTATAAGTATTGGGTTGTTGTTGTTTTAATTATTTGCACGGTGTTGAACGCAGCTTTCAATCGTTATTCAGTTATACCACGGCGTGTCCTTGGTAAAATATAAGTACTACCAAAATTATGTATCCCATTCCCACACA
The DNA here is from genome assembly GCA_031471495.1 of Clinocardium nuttallii. NCBI lineage: Eukaryota > Metazoa > Mollusca > Bivalvia > Cardiida > Cardiidae > Clinocardium > Clinocardium nuttallii. The sequence goes on along the minus strand of JAUELF010278572.1, from coordinate 8,585 downwards.
AAGACGCTTTCTGACGCCGTAGTAGCAGATGACTTTTGAAAATACTGTGGCAAAAGAATAAATTATTTCTCCTTTTGCCACTTGTTCTTTTCATTTTTTTTCAGTAATTCAACTTCCACTTACAGAGATATTTTCCTTTTTTGGACTGACAGACGTGTTTTCAAAGTCTTCCGCTGCATAATTGCTGTATGTGGGAAAGGGTTATCATCCTCTCACATCAACTCATCAGTCTAAATGTCCGCGCAGACTGGCAACCGTCGCATCCTCTTATTTGGAGCACGGAGTTCATTTCTGAGCATGGATAACTTGTTAAGAGTTTTATAGTTTCGGTGATTGTTCTACCCCCCTCGAGGATCACTTGACACGTGTGGGGCTAGACATACACGCGTTTGTCATAAGATATGTGAAGGACATTATATGAGCCGTCTCGCGAGAAAACTTCTGGATTTCCTGTTTCATGAATCATTTCTCTATACCTCTATCCCTCGGAGACGGAATGTGTCGGCCCGGATCAGTCTGCGCGTTTTGAAACGTTTTGCAAGTAGTTGCATTCTGGTGAAACAAACTTTAACCTTTCCCCCAAATCCAGATGCTTTTGCAGTCTAGCGAAAACAATGTGGCAACGGGAAGAAGTTGCGATATATTTTACAACTCTTAAATCGATGAATATACATGTTGTTACAATAACAGAGATTGCATGCCGATACTTTTACCTTGACATTTTTAAAACCGTCTGCTATATATGTTTTATATAAGTTCTTCCAAAGGGAAGAAAGCCAGTTAAACACTTTATATCATCAATACCTTTTAATTATCAAATTTTCGACCACTTGGTCTTCATCAAGATTTAAGAAAACAACGGAAATTAAAGTGACGTCCATTCTAGTGTTGAAGAGATCAGATTTTGACAAGAAGAGACATCGTAACGTTATTTCAGCCGCGGCATGCTTTGCCGGAGCAGGGTCGACACTTTACGCAGGATTCACAATGTTGGTTTTATCGCGAGACGGCTCATTGTTATGTCTCAAAGTTTGAAGAACAATCATCCAATTTATAGTTGCCAAGAATTATGTGTAATGAGGGCAATGGTTATGAGAATCATATTTACGAAGTTTTTATGGTGAAACCATTTAACACCCATATATGGTCATGTATCATGACTTGTTATTATCACATTGCTAACGTGGTGTCGCCTTTATATATACGTTTAAACCTAATTTGTCAGGATAAAGAATGGAAATACACATTTATCTTGATGATAAATGAGGGGTCGTCCGAACCACGACAAAGTGAGGCTAAACTAAAAAATAACAAAAATCGTGACGTAACACGCAAATCGACAATCGACAATCTGAATCTTTTCCCACATACCACAACATGGCAGCAGACGACTTGGACGGCATCTGGACAAAACATGGACACTCTCTACAACTAAAGGTTCAGTTATTGAGCAGAGTTGAAACAGTGAAGCGAAAGGAGACAACTATTTTCTTTTGTCACATTGTTTTCAAATGCCATCGTCTGCACAAGCGTCTAAACGATGTCGGGGTCCTATTAGACCGAACTTACTTAGGGCTAAGTAATACTTAACTAGTTAAAAGCGTTTTTCATCATATGTGTTTCCATACTAAAAATGACAAAATATTTCATTTCTTAACAAGTAGTATGTGTCAGCAATGTACCCTATTTATGTCATTCTGTTATTTTCTTACAAAACATTACACCATTCATGTTTTACATAAGGGAAACAAAAATGATGAAATATACATGTATTTTATTCAGCGCTAAGTAAGGTTTGTGTCACTGAACAGGTTAAAAGCAATGACGACCTGAGTACATATCAGTATACATGTTTAGATCATATAAGTTTTAAAGGGGTTTTCATAACTGATTGATTGATTGAGGTTGATGCCGTTTTCAACAATTTTTCAGTCATATCACGGCGGCCAGTTAACCTACTCGTGTGTTTTCGTGTGTTTTCTGGCTTTCTCACACCAGTACTCCACACAACATTCGTTCAACAGTATATCATTTATAGAAAGATATTATAATATAGATAGATAACCCTTAGATAACTATCTTTATAAAGTAACGTAACGTAGCACAACTATACGTCCCTGGTACAGTATGCATACTACACTATTTGACTGGATTAATCGAGAGAGTTACTCCCCTTGAAATCGATACAATTTACACTAACCTGCCGATGATTTAGGCTATATATAGAATTATATAGGGACAGATCTTTAAAATTGATATAAAAGTCATTAATTATTTTGATGACAATATTTTATAAGTTTTTTCCTATAAGTTCAAAATGTCTGCTTTCATTTAATGTAAAGATATAACACATAAGCTTATTGCCTGATACTTCCATTTTTGATTTTAATTAACAACATACATTCCTTATTTATTCCATGTAAATTACTGGAAAATCGCGAATTTCTCATTTTTAAGTCCATTTTTACCGTATTTCCTATTTTCTAAGAACATTTTATAAGATATAATCATAAAGTATATTTTGTATTCTTTTCAGTCATACAAATTTCAAACGAATATGTTTATGTCTTGATACTTCCATTTTCATTTAAAAATGCAGAAAACGCCTAAAAATGTATCTCGTAATGACCATATCTATTTCATTTTTAGTTGTTTTTTATCGTTTATTGGAATATCGCGAATTGTTCATTTTTAAGTCCATTTTATTTCGTATTTTCTATTTTCTAAGGAAACTTTCTAAGTTATAATCGTAAAGCCTATTTTGTGGGTAGGATAAGTATTCTTTTCAGTCATACACATTTCAAACGAATATATTTATGTCTTGATACTTCCATTTTCATTTAAAAATGCAGAAAACGCCTAAAATGTATCTGGTAATGACTACATATGTATATCTATTTTTTGTTTATTATCGTTGATGTGAAATGAACTTATTCTAGCTTTTATATATTTTACATATTTTAAGGTATTTAAAAACCACCGATCGCTTCATTTCACCGGTTTAATATACATATTGTTTTCTTCTTTTAATTGCACTAATTAAAATTAATATTTTTAAAGGTTTTTTTTGTCCTTTTTGTGCATATATGTGAAAATTGATGCCAAGAAGGTGAATGCCTGAGTATTGAAGAGTGCGATATCGGTTTATTGCTTAGTTATCTCAGCGGGGTATTAATACATACTATATATACTAATGAATCCAAAAAATCGCGGAAAACTGTCCAAGCTCTTACTATTAAATCTATGGAACATTTGAGGAAAAATGGCTCAGCAGCGCAGGACCTGCTCAGAGAGGAAACCGAGATGATTTAACCGATGAAAAATTATTAACTTGTAACAGCTGTGATAAAAACTATTCCAAATGATGGGTTAGAGATTTGTGAAAAATGTGACAATATGTATCATCAGAAATGCGTTTCTTTTGTTGGCAATAGTGCTATATGCCTTTCATGTAGGGCGAACGATGACCAAGATCTTCTTGATGTTGAAAATACACTTGTAAAAGGAACCTTCAGAGCGGGGACAAAAAAGAGCGTTGCTGTGAGAAAGGATTCTAGGCTCTCCAAGTGGGAGGAACAACTGAAATTAACGGAAAAGAAACTGGATGATAGTCGTAAGGAGAAAATAAGATTAGAATATCACTTTAAAAAAGTTGAAAATAGAAATATAGAAATGCAAACTATCATACACACATTAAGCACCAGGTTAGAACGTCTTGAAAACCCCAAGCAATCTGCAACCAATATAAATACAAATATAGGTGAACATAGTCCTAAGACAGTCGGCGACGCTAATTTGTCAAGTACTTTCAATGACCAGTGTAAAGTGATCCATGACAGGATCATTGGTATAGTTTTTACTCAAATAAAGAAACAAGTGGATTCTCTAGAAATAAACCTTGCCCAGGGAGGTGAACAGCAAGATGACTCAACGGATGAAAAAAGTGATAAAGACACAGTATCGGCGTTTGTAGGGCAGCCAATTTTCTTCCAAAAGCCTTCTTCACCACCAACAACAGAGGTGCCAACATGTCAGACTAGGGCTCCAAGGCAAGAACCGGCTGCTCAAAGGGCTGACCTTAACAAAGCTAGTATATCAAGGCCAGCACCATTGAGGTATTCTAGGCACAAAAGGTTCGTAACAGTAGCGAAGGAGACTCGACCAACAACTACGCCATTACAGTACTACACAGCTCCTATACCTCCGCTTGAGACCTCACATTTTATGGAAAGACAGTCTGAACAAGTCGATAAGCATTTAACCTGATGGTTCTGAACGAATACAATGTGTTGAACTCGGTACAAAAAAAGGAACTTTTAAGAACGGTAGCTGCAAATCTGAAATAGATTTCTTTCTTACCTGTGGGACAGTTGAAAATATTGTGAAGGATAAGGAGATTGTGAACATTGCGCTGAAGGTATCTGATCACTTTCCAATCTCATTAACTTTAAAAGGTTTCTTTAATACTCAAAAAACAGACTTTTTGATAGTTAATACTCCACAAACATCACGTGTGAACTGGGACAGAATTGATAAAGATAATTATAAACAAATGGTTACCAGTACATTGAACTCTAAGTGGTTGAACTCATGTGATTTGCTTACTTCTGAGGATGTCTTAAAAGCGGTTAAACATATAAACGAAGTCATGTCTGCTGCTAGCACTGCTCTTGTTCCTAAAAATCCAAGATTTCTAAACCTAAATTGAAAGTCTGGAATGCGCAAATTTCCACTGCGTTAAAAAACTTAAGAGTGGCGCATAAAAGCATGGTAAAAGCAGGACAAATGTGTACCATACTGATAAACCTTTTATTGAAAGAAAACTATATGTAAAGTAGAATTCAGGAGACACTGTAGAATCACAGTTGCAAGGAGACTATCTGCTGAGAGAGATAAAATTATGTCTGTTAGAACAAGGGATACTAAGCTATTCTATAAACTGATTAACAGGTAACGGGGAACCTGTAGAAATATGATTGATGATTTATTTGTTGATGACACCTGCTTCTCAGGTCACGAGAGCGTACTTGATGGCTTTAGAGCACATTTTGAAAACTTAGCAAAGGAATCTGAATCTAGGATTGGCTCAGTATTGAACAACAGCTGCGCTTGTGCTGACGTTGTGTTATGAGCACATCTGCTTCAAGTATTCAGCTGCTGTTGAATATGAGGCATAACTTTGCCTCCGAGGAGAGGTACCTACTACAGCCAAAAAACTTGTCGCAATAAGTATCAGACCATCAAAATCATTGAAAAATTCTACAAGGTTGATGAAGTTAACCTGGGGGAGAGTGTCCTTGTAAATGTCGAGTCTGCTATGCATTTGGGTATAAATAGAACTAGTAGTGTGAAACGAACTGCAGAAGTAAATGTTGATAATAACATTGCCAAAGCTAGAAGAGCGCTCTACAGCCAGCTGGGAGCAGGACTTCACGGACATAATGGTCTTTATCCGGCAACTTCATTGAACTTGTACAGAGTGTATGTGTTGCCTGTCTTAACATACGGACTCGAACTATTTTTTCCGCCCTCTAAGTTGATAGATAAACTGGAACTTTTCCATAAAAGAACTCTGAAGCATATCCTGTCACTCCCTAATAATAAAGCAGACCCTAGTGTGTATATCCTGACGGGCTCATTACCTATACAGGCAATTGTGGACTTACACATTTTTTTTAAATAACATATGCAATCAGGATGACGAAAGCCTGGGAAAGAAAATCTTCTCCAGACAGTTTACCGTGAAGCGGTGGAATTCAATATCGTGGACAAAACAAGTGCAGCCTGTTCTCACTAAATACGATTTAGGTGATGTAGAGACATACTTTGATAACGCATCATATAAACGAAGCTGGAAACGTAATATACAAGCCGCAGTAGAAAGCAAGTGGAAGAAGTCACTAGAACGACAGGCAGATTTCTATCGCTCGTTAAAATACATGAAATGCACATATTTGTCTCGGGGAAGCTACACCCAGTGTTACGTGTTACGTGCGAGTCAACAAGACTACCTGCACGACTGAGGGTCCTGACAGGAACCTATATTCTGCAAGTAAACAGAGCCAGGTTCAACCAAAATGCCGTTAGTCCCCTCTGTCGGCTGTGTGCTCTTGGGGATGAAACACGTGAACACTTTCTATTGCAGTGTGTCATTCTGAAACAGTTCGTGACCCAACTATAAGTAACATGAACGATATTTTGAGTGAAAATGATGTGTCTGAGATATGGACTCTTAATTTAAGTTGCACACAAAACCTGGAACAGAATTTCTAAGTTAAAAAAAGGACCATGACTTGCTAACTTGATAATAAACATATGTGACTTGATAAATTACATATGTGTGATAGTTGGGTAGGGTTGTAGAAAGTTTCAATGTAATGCATCAAGTAAATACTGAGATGTGGACTCTTAATTTAGATGCACACAATTTCTAAGAAAAAAAGGGCCATAATTTGCATTATTTGCTGGAGTTATCTAACTTGATTGTTTACATAGGTGTAATGGTTGTGAATGCAATACATGTAGTATTTAAGTACTTGCATGCAAAACCTTAACCAAGGTGTGACGCGGATGCAGACGCTAAGATGAAAAGTATAGCTCTCAAAGATTCTTCAAATTGTCGAGCTAAAAAGGGGCATCAACATCTGATATAGAGTTTTGATACTTGCTCTGCAAGGGCATTTGGTGATTACCAATAAGTGTCTGAAGTTTTAAAGCAATATCATCTGTGGTTTGAGAAAAAGCCATGCATCTAAAACTTTAACCAAAGTTGCAACGCCGACGTGACAGTAATAACTCTCCATATTTTTTAAATAGTCGAGCTAAAAATGCTTCTTTTGTCACAAGTTTTCAAAAGTACACTGCTGAAGAGGTATCAAATTACATATGTATCAGGGGAAAAGTTAAGATTAAGATTGCTCTATTTTCGAAAGGAATCAAACTCTCATGGATATCTAACTACTATCTGCGTTGGGTGAAGGTCAGATAGTAAACGGAGGCTCTATTGCGTTCACAAGCTGTATTATATAGTTAAGAACATCTTGAAATTGACAAATTTACCGTTCACGGTCCACTCCGTTCTGCTCCACCCACGTTCCATTCCTTCCAAAAAGCGTTTACTCATTCATAACATTGTGATTGCTTTTTTCCGTTCCGCTCAGATTGAGCGAAGCATTTGTGTGATTGGGTGTTTTCGTTCAGAGCGCAAAATTCCGTTCCACTCATAAAGCGTTCCAACTTGGTTCCCGATCCAATCACGTTCCGATCAGATTGTCAACTACATGATGTTTTTAACTGTAGGACCATCTTGAAATTGACAGATTTACCGTTTACGCTCCCCTCACGTCCCATTCCGCTCATAAAGCGTTCACTCATTCATAGCATTGTGATTGCTTTTTTCCCGTTCCACTCAGATTGAGCGAAGCATTCATGTAATTGGATGTTTTCGTTTATTATGATTGTTTCATTCAGAGCGCAAAATTCCGTTCCGCTCATAAAGCATTCCAACTTCGTTCCAATCACGCTCATGATTCAATCATGTTCCGATCAGATTGTCAATTTCATGATGTTCTTAACTGTAGCAATTTTGACAATTTCAAAGGCCATAATCCAGTCTCTGGCTAGTTTTTAAAAGGAACCGAGCTCTCACGTTCACAAGCAATTGTTTACGGGAGGACGCACTGGCATAAGCTCTTCTGGCCTTTGGCCAGTAGCGCTAACAAAAATCTAATATATATGACCCAAATACATACAATTTATTTTATCATTTTATTATTAAATTTAAATGTGCAAAATTGAAAGTCTTCCTAACAAAAAGTGAAGAAGAATCCAATTCATGTTTTTAACCCCCAAAAATACGCTCACACCAAGCATTTTCAGTTTTAAAAACCCTAAGCACTAGTAGTTATTGAGATAATGTAAAAACATGAAACCTAGAAATGTATACATTTAATTTGTTTAGGGTTTAAAGCAAAAATTCCTACATGTTTGAGTGCATGCTTACATGTATGTGACCCCGATATCTGACGTCACCAAATCTAGTTTAACATGCAAACTTATCGACTGAAACAAAACCATAAATATATGTGTTTAGGCATGTTTTCAACTGTTACTGTGTTATTATTACGAAGTTATTAATACATGACATTTGCTTCTTTTGAGTTTTAAATAAGAATTGGTGAACAATTTTACAGTGCGCACACTTTTTTTGACGACTGTCCAGTCAACATCTATTATAATAATTTCAATATTCTGGTTAAATTGCATTGCAATTGAACCCAACTAAAAATGAAAAAGTTGAAAATAGAAAAATAAATCCAAACATATCATGCATGCCCATTAACCCTTTCCCATATATAGACGTGTTCTGACACCGCCACAACAAAGAACTTTTGAAAACATTGCGACAAAAGTAGAAATGCTCAAAACAAGCAATTTATCCTTATTGCCACCGTTTTTCAACTGTTTCAATAACTAAACCGACAGTTGTAGAAACACTCCCTAATTTCAATGAGATCATTTCAAAGTTGTCTGCAAATTCGTTCCTTATACATTAGAGGTGATGGCCCTAGATTGCTCACCTTAAT
>JAUELF010278561.1:0-10536 GCA_031471495.1 Clinocardium nuttallii | reverse complement strand
GTAACCACCAAATCTACCGTGACGTTTATAAATCAATTATTAAATCAAGAAATATTCGAAACGCTTACGCTAACAAAGACAGACAGGATATCGATATCCAAGTAAATGACGCAGTTTACGTAAAAAACCATGTCAGGAAGGGAAAGCATGACCAACATTGGCGGCCATATTTTCGAGTTATTCAGGTGAAAACACCAAAGACATTAATCGTAAACAATCAGTTAGATAACCAATTAATCACTATTAGCAAAGACGATGTTAGACTCGCCAAGCTAAACGAATGGGATATACCTATTTCAAAAGATTTACAACCAAGCCCTATCAGAAACTGTCGTAACGTACTACCACAAATAGCAAATAGTTCAGAATTAAGTGACACAGTTCAAACCCATAGCACTAAATCAAAACCACGCGGTAAAAGACTCCTCTCGCGTACAAAACGAGATACGCTATCAAGTAGAAGCGAGATCTCGCGCAGCGAAATTTCACACAGCGAGTTTTTACGTGACGAAATTTCGCGCCGCGATATTTCACAAAATGAAACATCACATAGCAGCAATAATTAGGAAGAAAATTTAACCGTATTCCAACTGCGAACAAAACTTAGGCGACACAAATTTGATAGAGACCACAACGAACTTACGGAAGATTATTCCTTAAGTTCGGAAAAGGTCAAGGATGATGAAAATAAGTCAGATAATGGAAATGCTTCAACTTATGAGACATGCTCGGCTAGTCCGATGGAATTCGAATAGTGACTAGAATAATTACGTTAAGATTATCAATGTGTATAACTAAAAGGGTTAAATAGAAGGAAGAATATTTCCTATAATTATCAATGTGTATAACTAAAGAGTTAAATAGAAGGAATAAGAGTTCCTGTAAATCGTTATTAACTGTGCGTAACTAAAGAGTTGAATAGAGAAATTGATCGTACTGTAAATCAACCACTTTAATAATATTATTGTATAGATACAAAATAGTGGGTAACAAAAAAAAGGTGTGTTGATGAAGTACAAATGTCCTGTAAAAAAAAAGTTAGTATATATAGCGGAAGTATGTAGGTCATGTGTAATCATGTTACAAAATCTGTAAATCAATCTGTAAATAAAGATATACGAACATAGAAATTACCTAGGTCGCTACTAGGTTAATTTCTGTATAAAGTAAACACTTACCGTCATAACTATCCTTATATTTATGTAACACAATATCCTATTAGGCCCCGTTCGACAGGGCCACATGACGTAACGTTAACGCACTATACATGAATGGCAGTAAAAAGAATCTTTGTACATATAATCTTTTTTATCGATCATTGCATTAGTTATTAGCATTAGTATGTTTCATCGATAATTGAATAAGTCTCTAATTGGCTAATTAAATTTTTATATCGCTGATTTAATTACGTAATCTAATCATCGCGTAGGACGGAAGTTCTATTGTTCCAAATGACACCTATCGCTTGAAGCATCTCCGCTAAATACCTACCGGTCAATCATAATCGATAATTACCTCTTACTTACATACCTGAGGCAAATCCTACTGGAACCTCTGTTTTACACTGTTCGCAAATGTTTGTAAGAAAAGAATTCAATGTATAAATTCACAAAACTTAGCTAATCGAAAAGGGGCAAAGGTAAATAAATTCACGAACAAATAGCCTGGATTTCAATCAACGATTTCGAGCTTCCTGTGTCAAGATCAGAATACACATTATAAAACATGTATTCACCATAAAGTTTGCGGAACCGATAGTACAAAACATTGAAGGAAAATATGAACGAGCCAGTATGAACTTTCCACATTGGACCTTACCAAAAGTCACATATAAAATTAATTCATAGATGTAGTGACCATCGAACGGGTACCAGACAGCTAATACGCATACGCACGTCTTAAACTGCGCAGACACCAGACAGCTTACGCCATTAAGGATTATTTCGGAGTAAAGTTCCACTATTCTCCAACCAAACAACGATTACCGGCGATGTTTCAACTACTAAACGCCCGACGCTGCCGACGCTGTGCATCTATTAACATTACAAGTGTGTAATATTTCGTTTTAAAATCCACATTTCGGTTTAAAAACTGTTCAAACGATATGGGAATAAAGTTTCCATTCGGGACCCACACTTTTCAAGTCAAATGTCAAAACAAATTCCCCTACGGACTTTCAAGATGGTTATCAAAACCGGACGATGGGACATATGTGGGAAGGACAAAGACAATCAACCGAGGGCGATAGCAACCGACGATTTCATACCTGTCAAGTTCCAAATTCAAGACCTCGTGTGTTTCGTGTTGTTATGGTAAATTCACACCTGCCACACACAGCTCCCAACTCCAAGCTCTCGTGTTTTTGGGATCATGTTTACTTCTCAGAACTGTTTTTATGTTTTAAGCATCTAACCACCAAGTCGGACGATATGAATTATATTTCTACCATGTTTTGCTTGTCGATATAGCTTATAGCTTGTGTTTTTTATATATATTTATGTAATTGTATGCCTTGTATGTTTCTCATGTTATAACTGCCTTTTTAACTGGCGTTTTGTTTATGTTGATAATGATGTATCTTGCGTATTGCTTTTGAAAATTTGATCAGACGGAAGCGTGTAACATATTGACCGTTTTTGGTCCTATTTTTATTTAACCTGGCCAGGTAGACAAAGGGTCCCATAACAGTCCATTGTTCTCGACCGTATGGTACACGATTTGTGCTTTGAATCGGACAGCCGACGTCACCCCTATGGATATAGCTGTCATTTGAGGGATGAGCCCTCAAGTCTGTCTAGACTGCTAACCCCACTGGGAAAGCGACGATATATAAACCGGGCGCTTTCCAGACAGGTTAGACTTACTACTCACGATACTTTAGGCACTTTGGCTCCATGTTAATAAACTTCATAACTTTATATATTCTTGTGTTACGTTACTCGATTATACTACAGAGGACTTTTTGATGCACGTGACCACGATCGATCGACGCGAAGGAAAACTACAACGACGGCTCAACGAAATTGTAAGTGTTTATTTTTTACTGTTTCTCCTTTTTCATATTAGTCAAGCATCATGGAAAACGCTGGAGATGACTTCAAAGTACTCTTTCAAATCATTTCAGAACAGTTGGTAAACTTAGAATTAAACGGCGCGACGGACCTTGTCCCCATCTTCGATGGAGAACATGCAAAATTCCAAATTTGGGTAAAGGCAATAGAAAAATGCGCTTTAGTTAATAACATTCCCGATCAGAAAAAGAAACTTGTCGCGTATATATTTAGCTCGGGAACGGTTTCCGATTTCATACTAAGAAATATTCAAGAGTCTCCACAAGCGGAGTGGACACAGCTTAAGGCCGCCTTAGCTGACCGGTTTGCAAAAAACAGTTACAGGATATATTTCGATATAAATTGTATCCGAATCAAGGACCAGTATGTTCCTTTGCAAAACGATGCCTACATAGCCTCTTTGGTCCGCCTATGTAAAACGATTACTCTCAAGCCCCAAACCACATATAGACTTCCATCTAAGCTAAAACAAAGCCCTACTATTTTTGACAATTCAGTATATGAAGTTATGGCGTTAGAGAAAGGACTTTTAACAAATGAACCTTATGTCAGATTAACACCTAGCATATTTACGGTAACAGAGAGACGTCGCGTCCCAGTGATAATTTCGAATTTCTCGAAACATCCGTGACTAGTTTATCCTCAGACCACCTCGAGTTCACAAGTCGGTGGATTAGTAGACAAATATCACGACATATTTTCCAAAGATGAATTTGATTTAGGCAGATACCCTCATGAACAAATAGCATTGCATACAAAACACGATACACCTATTAAGTCCAGACCATATCGCGTTCCATTTCTAGAGAGGGATATTTTAAAGAAGAAAATTGGTAATTTGCTAGACGCTAAAGTTATACGCCCGTCCCATTCCGAATTATGTCAACCTTGTATTCTTGTAGACAAAAAAGATGGTTCCAAACGTCTCTGTGTGGATTTTCGCCGTCTAAATGAAATTGTTAAGTGCACAAGTTACAATCTGCCAAGGACCGACGATATTTTGGCATTCGTTCATGGTGCCAAATGCTTTACGACGTTAAACCAATCAAATTTGTATCACCAAATTGAGCTTAAGGAATCCGACAAGGTAAAGACAGCCTTCAGCACTCCCTTTGGCTTATACGAGTTTAATAGATTACCGTTCGGTTTAAATTTAGCAGGAGGTCGTTTTCAAAGTATTTTAAACAAGGTCATAAGAGGATGTCCCTTTGCGATTGCATATTTGGATGATATTTTAATTTATAGTACAAACGCAGTAGACCATTTCAAGCATACCGAAGAGATATTCTGATGGTTACGGCAAAACTGTTTAAAGCTCAAAGCTAAGAAATGCACTTTTTTATGGATTCCGTAATCTATCTTGGACACAAAATCAGTGCAAATGGCATAGCTCCTGACCAACAAAAAAATAAAGCTCTTAGAAATATCAAAACCCCTAAAACGGTTAAAGACGTTAGATCATTTTTAGGTTTTACTGGTTATTACAGGAGATTTGTAAAGAATTACGCGGAAATAGCTATCCCGTTAACACGACTAACCCACAAAAATGTTAGATTTCAATGGACCCAAGAATGCACTGACAGCTTTCAAAAAATTACAAGAAGGCTAGAACTGATACCCATATTGTCCCACCCAGATATTTCTAAGGAACACGTTTTATATTGTGACGCTTCAGATCAGTCAATCGGGGCAGTTTTAACTCAAAACCCGACCGGTTTAGAAAATGGCGAAAAACCCTTATTTTTCCTCAGTCACGCACTTAACTATCTAGAACCCCCCCAAAAATACAGCACTATATTGAAGGAAGCTTTCGCAATTGATTACGCCCTAAAGAAACTAGATTGTTATCTACAAGGAGCTAAATTCACTATCAAAACAGACCACAAACCGTTAGTACATTTGTTTACTACTAACTTTGATAACAAGCTGTTACAGCGATATGCGCTAAATATTTCTTGCTATGAGTGCAAAATAGAGTACATTCGGGGAAAAGAAAATATAGCGGCCGATTACATGTCTCGCGAAGTTATAAATACGTCGGATGATTTTTTATCTGACAAAACCCACTCTATACATGTCATTAATAATGAAGATTTAGATCCAAAACAATTAGCCGAGGCTTCTAAAGAACCATCACCCTTAATAAACCCTGAAATCTGCGAATTATCGGAATTAAACCTCAGTGAGGAACAAGACCTAGATGAAGATATTTCCAAATTATAGGCACGCGTAAGAACTAATTCCCTAACAAACAATGAAAATAGAAAATTCATCATAGTCGACGATATTCTCTATTACATCACAAACCTTGACAATGATCTAATCCTCCAAGTTCGGCATGAAATTGGCCACCCAGGAATAACCAGAATGTACGATATTATAAAGAAAGATTTTTACTGGCCCAATTTATTCAAAGATATAAACACCTTTGTAGAAACATGCGTTCCATGCCAAACAGTAAATTTGAAACAGATTAAAACACCCTTGGGTGACATCAGTGTACCACCTTATCCATTTGCAGAAGTGAGCATAGATTGTCAAGGCCCTTTCAATCAAACGGTTCTTGGAAACAAATACCTGGTAGTTTTTCTCTGCGAACTTACGGCTTTCCCGGAAGTAGTGCCTACGAAAGACATACGACCAGAAACGATTGTAAATGCATTCTTTGAAAACATCTTTTGGCGGTACGGTTGCCCTTCAAAAGTAAAAACCGACAATGGTCAGTGTTTTATTGCTAAAATGTTCCAAGAGACTATGGCCGAATTACACATAAATCATACTAGAACTACTATTTATTCACCGACGAGCAATGCTCGCAATGAAAGATCGCATTCTAGTATCAATTCCATCTTAACAAAACTTATTCCAAAGAATCGCGACTCTTGGGACATCATGGTTAACCTGGCGATAACCTTTTAAATCGTAGACAAAAATATTATGGTACGGAATTCCATAAAAATATGTTAGAACGTAACCACACCGATATCAAGGAATATTCGAAACGATTACGCTAACAAAAACAGACAGGATATCGATATTCAAGTAAATAACACACTTTACGTAAAAAAACATGTCAGGAAGGGCAAGCATGACCAACATTGGCGGCCATATTTCCGAGTTATTCAGGTGAAAACACCAAAGGCATTAATCGTAGAAAATCAATTAGACAACCAATTAATCACTATTAGCAAAGACGACGTTAGACTCGCCAAGCTAAACGAATGGGATATACCTATTTCAAAAGATTTACAACCAAGCCCTCTCAGAAACTGTCGTTACGTTCTACCACAAATAACACATAGTTCAGAATTAACTGACACAGTTCAAAACCATAGCAATAAATCTAAACCACGCGGTAAAATACTCCTCTCGCGTACAAAACGAGATAAGCTATCAAGTAGAAGCGAGATCTCGCGCAGCAAAATTTCACACGGCGAGTTTTCACGTGACGAAATTTCGCGCCGCGATATTTCACAAAATGAAACATCACATAGCAGCAATAATTCGGAAGAAAAGTTAACCTTATTCCAACTGCAAACAAAACTTCTATTCTAGAAGGAAGAATAGTTCCTAAAAAGTATCAATGTATATAACTAAAGAGTTGAATAGAAGGAATAAGAGTTCCTGTAAATCGTTATTAAATGTGCGTAACTAAAGAGTTGAATAAGGAAATAGATTGTACTGTAAATCAATAGCTTCAATAATATTACTGGATAAGTAAAAATAGTGATTATCTAAAAGAAGTGTGTTGAGAGAATACAGAGTCCTGTAACAAAAGTTACGTACTACAAAGTTCGTATTTGTAATTAAGTTAGTATATAGGAGAATACAGCGAAAGTTCTGCAGAGTCATATTACAAAATCTGTAAATAAACACAGAAATAACCTGGGTCGCTACTAGGGTAATTTCTGTTCAAAGTAAACACTTACCGTCATAACTATCCAACTATTATGTAACACAATAGCATATTAGGCCCCGTTCGGCAGGGCCACATGACGTAACGTTAACGCGCTATACATGAATGACAGTAACAGGAATCGTTGTACATAGCATTTTTTTTATCGATCATTTCATTGGATATTGAGTATCCATCGATTGTCGAATAAGTCACCCATTCGTTAATTACCCCACTGATTGAATTACCGGAATGACAACCGCTTCCGTCTCTGACACCTGCCAATTAAAAGAACTTAATTAAGGGTGTTGATCACTTGAGGCATCTCCGCAAAATACCTACCGGTCAATCATAATCATTTACGCTGATAATTATCTCCTACTTACAAACCTGAGGCAAACTATACACAGGTGATCGACATATAACATTTCACAACCTGCCCCTTTTAAGCAAACATGCGAATCAGTGAAGATACCCTCAAATTTAAAACACCTCACCTCTTACGATACAATTTAGTTGAAATCGATTTCATAAGCGCGGCCATAATCCTCTTCTGTTTTGCACTGTTCACATTTGTTTGTAAGAAAATAATTCAATGTATAAATTCACGAAACTTGACTAATTGGAGAAGGGTAAATGTAGAATATTCACGAACAAATAGCCGGGATTTCAATCAACGATTTCGAGCTTTCTGTATCAAGAACAGGGTATACGTTATTGGACATTTATTCACCATAAAGTTGCGGAACCTATAGTACAAAACATTGAAGGAAAAGATGAACGAGCCAATATGAACGTTCCACATTGGACCTTACCAAAAGTCACATATAAAATTCATTCATAGATGTAGTGACGATAGAACGGGTACCAGTCAGCTACTACGCATGCGCATGTTTGAAACCGCGCAGACACGAGACAGCTTACACCATTAAGGACTATTTCGGGGTAAAGTTCCACTATTATTCAACCAAACAACGATTACCGACGATGTTTCAATTACTAAACGCCCGACGCTGCCGACGCTGTGCATCTATGCATTACAAGTTTGTAATATTCCTTTTTAAAAAAACACATTTCGGTTTAAAAGCTGTTCAAATGATATGGGAATAAAGTTGCCATTCGTGACCCATACTCTTCAAGTCAAATGTCAAAACAGATTCCCCTAAGGCACATACATCATAAACAAGGTCAATCAACCAAAGGCGATAGCAACCGACGATTTCATACCTGTCAAGTTCCAAATTCAAGACCTCGTGTTTTTCGTGTTGTTATGTTAAATTCATACCTGCCACACACAGCTCCAAACTCCAAGATCTCGTGCTTTTGGGATCATGTTTACTTCTCAGAACTGTTTTTATGTTTTTAGCATCTAATCACCAAGTCGGACGACATAATTTGTATTTCTCTCATGTTTTGCGTAACGATATAACTTATTTTCGTGTATTGTTTAACAATATGACTTGTGTGTTTCTCGTCTTGTAACTGCCTTTTTAACTGGCGTTTTGTTTATATTGATAATGATGTATATTGCGTATTGCTTTTGAAAATTTTAATCAAAAGGAAGCGTGTAACATATTGACCGTTTTGGGTCCCTTTATTATTTAACTCGGCCAGTTAGACAACGGGTCCCATAACAGTCCATTGTTCTCGAACGTATGGTACACGATTTGTACTTTAAATTTGACAGCCGACATCAGCCCTATGGCTATAGCTGTCATTTGAGGGATGAGCACTCAGGTCGGTCTAGACTGCTAACCCCACTGGGAAAGCGACGATATATAAACCGGGCGCTTTCCAGAGAGTTGAGACTTACTACTCACGATATTTCAGGCGCTTTGGCTCCATGTTAATAAACTTCATAAACTTTATATAGTTTTGTGTTACGTTACTCGATTATACTACATGATGCCTCTGCAGCAGACGGCCTTTTAAACACATAGTGACAACAGAAGAAATTGAACAAAACGTGCAATTTCTCCTTTTGCCACGATGTTTTCCACTTTTTGTCATTATCCATTCAATTGTGGATATTTTCTATGTTTTGACAAAATACGTTCAAAGTCGTCTGCTGCAGGATTGTGGTGTGAAGGAAAGGGTTAAGGTCATGTCATATTAATCCTACAAGAACACCATTTATACTAATGATAATGATAAAGCTTATGATAATGATGGTGAAAATTATTATAGTTCATGTAATATACAATGTGATGATGCACACAAAGATTCAAAATACAACATCCTCGGTGTTAAAAGTATTTGTTCAAATGTCCTAGTTTTTGACCTTGTTGTTGACCCGGCATATTTGAACTTGGCCTTAGTATCATTAAGATGAACATTCTGACCAAATGTTAAGGGTCAACATTCAGATAAAGTTTTCACATGCTCCAATTAAAATTGCAGCCTTCAGAGTGTTAACAAGATTTTCCACCAATTTGGCTTCGTGACCTAGTTTTTGACCCGGCAAGACCCGTATTCAAACTTGGACTAGATATAACTAAAATACACATTCTGATAAAATGTCGAACTGCAGAAGGAGAAAATGCGGCCTTTATAGAGTAAACAAGATTGTTAAGTCTTCAATTTGACTTAGTGACCAAGTTGTTGACCTCATATGGCACAGGTTCAAACTTGTCTAAGGTATGATCAAGATGAATGTTATGATAAACTTTCATGAATATCGGATGCAAAATGTAACCTGTAGAATTGTTGACGACGCAAAGCGCATGACACAGGACGGACGGACGCCAGACAAATTGTGATCACAATATGTCATATGTAAATACACTGTTTTCTGAACTTCTTTTTTAAACCTTTTTTTATATCGTTTTAATCACAATCTATGTTTCACCTAACATTGGTAATATTACCAAGTGTAACTATTTTATTTGAACACGTAACTTTAATTCGGAAGTGCCTTAGTTTATACCAGTGATTAGTGTAATCCTTGGGAGTTCCGCAAACTAAACGGAGGAATCTACCTACAACAGAAAAGAACAATAGCTCACATTGACTTCTTCGTGCACAGGTGAGCTATAAATAATAGTATAGGTAATACTAATCATACTCCAAAAAATTCAGATAGCCATGTGTGTTTTGTAAGGATTTGAAAATATGATAATGGTTAATATCAACATATTTAGTCAATCACAAGATAGGTATACTTTAGAATAACCCGTATCCTGCCGAATTATAGGTGTTTCTCAAATAAAGATGAAATAATATGTTATTTTAATAAAAAAAAAAGATCCGGAATATCAATATCCGGTTCCTTCTTAAATCGGTAAAATGAAATGATAAGGCAAAAACACACTTTGCATACTCTACGTGTACTCTACGTACCGAAATAATGCACACACTATCATTTCTCTCAACCAAAAATAAATATGACTCTACTATGAAATGTGAGAAATTGTAATTTTAAACTTTGAAGAATTATAAATTATAATATGCCTTATTGAAATGGAGGGAATGTAATAGTGTGATATATATATATATAGAGAGAGAGAGAGAGAGGGAGAGAGAGAGAGAGAGAGAGAGAGAGAGAGAGAGAGAGAGAGAGAGAGAGAGAGA
>JAUELF010278550.1:0-10536 GCA_031471495.1 Clinocardium nuttallii | reverse complement strand
TGTAACCATATGTGAAAACATGGCCAACACGTAACGGTGTGTGTGAATATATGTGAAAACATGGACAATACGTAACGATATGTGAACATATGTGAAAACATGGACAACACGTAATGGTATATGAACATATGTGAGAACATGGACAAACACGTAACGGTATGTGAACATAAGTGAAAACATGGACAACACGTAACGGTATGTGAACATATGTGAGAACACTGACAACACGTAACGGTATGTAACCATATGTCAAAACATGGACAACACGTAACGGTATGTGAACATATGTGAGAACATGAACAACATGTAATAGTATGTAACCATATGTGAAAACATGGCCAACACGTAACGGTGTGTGTGAATATATGTGAAAACATGGACAATACGTAACGGTATGTGAACATATGTGAAAACATGGACAACACGTAACGGTATGTGAACATATGTGAGAACATGGACAACACGTAACGGTAAGTGAACATAAGTGAAAATATGGACAACACGTAACGGTACGCGAACATAAAAGAGAACATGGACAACATGTAGCGGTATGTGAACATATGTGAGAACATGGACCAAACGTAACGATTTGCGAACATATGTGAATACGCGGACAACAAGTAACGGTGTGCGAACATATGTGAATACGCGGACAACAAGTAACAGTATGTGAACATATGTGAGAACATGGACAACATGTAACGGTATGTGAACATATGTGAGCACGTGGACTACAAGTAACGGTGTGCGAACATATGTGAATACGCGGACAACAAGTAACGGTATGTGAACATATGTGAGCACGTGGACTACAAGTAACGGTCTGTGAACATATGTGAATATGCGGACAACAAGTAACGGTGTGCGAACATATCTGAATACGCGGACAACAAGTAACGGTGTGCGAACATATATGAGCACGTGGACCACACGTAACGGTGTGCGAACATATGTGAGAACATGGACAACAAGTAACGGTGTGCGAACATATGTGAATACGCGGACAACAAGTAACGGTGTGCGAACATATGTGAGCACGTGGACCACACGTAACGGTGTGCGAACATATGTAAACACATGGACAACAAGTAACGATGTGAGAATATATGTGAGCACGTGGACAACAAGTAACGGTGTGAGAACATATGTAAACACATGGACAACAAGTAACGATGTGAGAATATATGTCAGCACATGGACAACAAGTAACGGGTGTGAGAATATATGTCAGCACATGGACTCTTGTAAATGATTAATATTCCTGATACCGCTGATTTTGGTTAAGAGTAAGCCAGGCTTTCGGGGGATCAAGGTTTCATCCATGGTGGTGATACAATGAAATATTAAAAAGCATAGATGGTGGCGTTCATCCTTAAAGTGCAAAATTATGGTGATATTTACATACCGGTGCATCTGTCCTTTGAAGACAGAGTGATAAATATTACATACCGGTGCATCTGTCCTTTGAAGACAGAGTGATAAATAGAGAAATTAATCGTAAGGAACAATGTTTCTCTTGGCCACATGGGTGTCAACTTTACAGTTAAACGTTCAATCATTGTTGAACTTCGATGATTCTAAACTTGGCTCCAGTAGATTTTGTTGTAAGTGTGAGAGTGCTATTCAGTCAGGAAACAACATCATATAAATGAAATACTGTTGAGGGCGGCGAATAAAAGGATAAACTAAAATGCTGTTTTGGTCGGTTGAAACTTTAATAAACAACTTCATAAAGCAATTAATCCTTTCCCTCATACAACAATTCTGCAGCAGACGACTTTGAACATATTTTGTCAAAAACTGGAAAATCTCTATAATTGAATGGATAACCTATGACTAAAAGTGGAAAACATTGTGGCAAAAGGAGAAATTGCACGTTTTGTGCAATTTTTTATTTTGTCACTATGTTTTCAGAAAGCGTCTATATGAGGGAAAGGGTTAAACCAGAATAATATGAGTGAAGTAATACTACTAGTGTAGCAAGCAAATGTACTGCACCGGTGTATTTTATGTGTTTACTTACAGCATCGTGTAGCAATGACTGTCGTAACGGCGGACGATGTGTCGGCCCCAATGTCTGTGAGTGTAAACATGGATTCATAGGACCTAGTTGTGAACACGGTGAGTTATAGTCATGATCATTTGATTTGTCAGGGTGGGATTTGTGTAAGTTTTACAAAGGTATGTTCAATGAAAATAGGTGATACTTTCAACATAATGATAGAATAAAGGCAAGGAGACTAAACCTTTAAATCACTGTAGAAACATGTAATTACCTTATTTAGCTATAAAACTTGCCTTCGACATAGTCAGCTTCCAACAGTTGCATGTTTAAAGGTTATATTTTCTTGTTATAGTGGCATCCGCTGAAGTATTATGATTGTTGTTTTCTAGGCGAGAGATCTAATAAGACGCCATGTTAAACTTAATTACCAAAATCAAAAATATCAAAAATACCCGGCAATGAGGTTTCACATGACGTTAAATCGGATAGCTCACTTAAATAACTCCGCATTGAAGCATACTGTCTCATCATTATTGTTGAAATGGAGACACAGCTCGTAATTCCGTCGTAATAAGCGCATGTGAGCAAAGAAATTGATTAAATGTTGATACAATAGAACACAACATCCCCAAACATCCCTATATTCATCCCTTTCTCGTATGAAACGCAAATGAACTTGCTCATTGTGCCGTCTGTGTCGGTCAATAACATATTTAACTGACGACTTTGAAAAGAACTATCTTGACTTAAGCATGGACACACTACAAATGAAAATTAAATCATTGAATAATGTGAAAAAAAGTGTAGCAACACGAGAAATTGCTCATTATTAACAATTTCTTTGTTTTCAACATCAGCCATGCAACCGTCTGTACGCCGTGCGTCTGTATGTCCAACATGGTTAAATGGTGAACGATATTAATCCAGAGTCATACTTTAATGTTTTAGACATAGACGAATGTTCACTTGGTATAGCGAATTGTAATGAGTACTCGGTTTGTATCAATATCCCAGGATGGTACAGATGCGATTGTGTCGAAGGTTACCATAGCAACTGGCCAGACAACCACTACGGCGAGTTCTGTCTTGGTAAGTTGTATTTCTACATGAAATATATTTATTGTGCTACATAAGGATTAAAACAAAAACATTTCATGTTAACGTTATAAAAGGCATGTGTTCTATCTTCTATTGTAAGCTGCAATGTCTATATACCAGTTTTCAAGGTTTAATGTTTTATAAATAAGATTTAACACAACTTACTGTATCATTGGTGTCAATTGGCTTTTCTTGTACAGTTTATTTTTTTTTTCAGTTATATCATGACGTTTCCTGGTCCGTTTATCCTGACGGCAGTCAGGCAGTCGTGATGCTTACCCGTTTCTTGTACAGATATAAACGGCATTGTGTTGTAGTGGTCTTTTTTATATGTTACTGCCTCTGGCACGTTTTCTCGTCTTTAATAATTTGCATGAAATTGTGTAAATAATTAATAAACTTCAACAAGCCTGTGTGACTATAACATAGTTTAAAATTGATATCAAACAACTGTCTTAAAATTTAAAAATATCAACGTGTTTTGTCAATGTAGTATTGCGTCCGTTTACAATGATATAAACGTAGGTGTGAAGTATAAGCCCAAAGTGGCAACAATCTCACCGCGAAATCCATTCGTACTAAAATATATTTTAACATGGTCGTAGCAAGGCAGATCCACCCTGATCTCTCTCTGCTTTCTCGATTTGCATTATGCACGATGTCGTTCGATTTCCTTAGAGTAATTATTCCTGCACCAGAAAATCCACAAGTGGCGAAAATGGGCATGCTTAGGCGGATCAGGGTCAATACTTTACGCAGAGTCCACACTGTTGGTTTTCTCGGGAGACGGGTCATACATATATAAACAATTGATACTGACACTCTATTATTTGCATTATTTAATGGCATTAATCTTGATTGTAACAGATTTAAATGAATGTGTTGGTGATGGCGAAGGGCACACGTGTCATCCTACAACAAGCTGCATCAATACAGAGGGTGGATATGAGTGTATCTGTAAGGACGAAAATACGTGCGAGAAAAGTAAGACTCATTTATTAAACATCTGAAATTCATTCCCTGCTTGATTTCATCACTAATGTGTCATTTAAATCCACATACAATAAAGAGAATCAATTCTAAACAGAACGATGAGGGTGCATTTTTGTCCTTCACTAAAAGATACAAATGAAGGCGACTGTGACAAAATTTGTTTCTAAATATAGATAAACAAGCTCAATCATTACAAATATATATCACACAATATGATTCAGTTGTATTCTTTCTGCCTCAATTGGATGCTTTCATTCATTATTTCAATATTGTAGGATGCATGCAGTTCTATTAAAGACATTGAATAACTCAAAAGGAGCTATTTTTGTTCAACTAATTCAACCATTATAATTATACTTTCATTTATAGAGATGCTCCGTAATTTACCTAATATTGCATAATTGAGATTTATTTATGTGGGAAAGCTTTTAACATCACATCCGGTAAATCACTTCAATGTGAAAACTGCTTGTATTTCAGAATGTATGTTTGTTGATGAAGAACACAATGACGGGACGTTTTGGACATCCTCACTAGAGAAATGTTTACGGTGCCAATGTAACGTAGGTATCATTTTGAAGCGTTAGCATGAAATGGGTTTGCTTGCATCTGCAACCATTTAAACCCGTTCCCTCATAGGACAATTCTGCAGCAGACGAATTTGAACATATTATGTCAAAGAGTAGTAAATCTCTTTAGTTGAATGGATAATCTATGATACAAAGTGGAAAACATTGTGGCAAAAGGAGAAATTGCACGTTTTGTGTTTTTTCTTCTTTTGTCACTATGTTTTCTAGGCTAAACACTATTAGGCCTCGTCACTCAATACACGATCTTCGGAATCTGCCATCATTTAATTCAGCCTCCTTGGAGTGCGCTTATGACCCAAAGCTATATAGATATTATTTTTGATCGATATGTTTGTTGGACACATGGTGTATCGCATATTAAATTATATCAATGATACCTTGACCATTACGTTTGACCTCACTTAAAACGAAATTCTTCTCGTTGCTTACAATTGTGTCATGCGATGATTTGGCTTGCTGGCGTAAATATCAACCTGTGATAACCTGTAATAGTTGTCAATAAAAAAAAATATACTTGCATGACACATGTTTCCATTAGTTTAATATAGTCTTTACTTTTCTTTGTGTACAGCCACGTACGTAGGTTGAAGTGAAGTTTAATAATATCTTGACTGACTCCCTTATTCCGTTTTTACAGGCCGGTAAAACCGTTTGTCATCACAGGGAGTGTAACTGTACGATAGCTGATGTGGACCTAGAGTGCTGTCCTCACTGTGACACGAGTTCCGCCTGCAACCACGAGGAGACTTACCTTACATTTAGTAACACAGAGAGATGGCAGTACCAGTGTCAAACATGCGAATGTCTGGTAGGACTCAATCGTTTCTTTATAGATAATGTGGTTGTATATGACATAATATGTATAATACAATACAATATAGTGTATTGGATAATGTTGGCCTCTTGCCCATAACTTGAACAGTTAAACACTTGCAATTGACATCTAATGGAATTATATTGTGTTGCGCTTGTTTAATAAATGGTAAACATATACAGAAATTGTGTAGATCAGTTATGTTGTTATTCGAGCCCATAATTCTATAAAAGGCGTCGAAAACACTTGTTTGAACACATATAAGCTTGTATGTAGATCAATCAAATACCATCGTATAGTTTACAATGAACAAGCACATGGTATGTATCTTCCAAAACTTCTTGATTTGTCTGTACTAGTCTAGGCAATACGGGCAAATCCGAATCTCTCTCTGTATTCCAGCATGTCTACAAACTTCAATCTTCAGTTTGTGTTTAGAGCACCTGAATTTTACCATCATTTATCTCAAATGAAATGGTTGAGAACGTGTAATATACCTTTCTACATAAAGAAGAGTTTATAGAGAAAACATTTAGTAGAGGTGTCGACATCACTATGCACGATTATAACAGTCTATAACACGTCGTTTAAATTGATATAAACACATAGGTATACCCCCTACTTCTTGGGAAATCCACGTATGCCGTTTATCACCCCTTTCACACATGAAGACGCTTGCATGCGACTCTGAAGCAGACGACTAGTGAAAACATTGTTTCAAAGGGAGAAATTTTCCCATGATAAAATATTTCTCTTTTTTCACAATATGTTCAGCCCTTTATAAATAACTGTTCTTCCATTTATAGAGATTTTTCAATATGTGCCTAGATGTATTCAAAGTCGTCTGCTGCAGTTAACGTTGTATTTGGGAAAGGATTCAATGCTTTTCAACTGGAACTTTTTAGACAGAACAGCGAACTATGTCCTGATCAAATCACTGTTTTAAATAGAGTATGTCGAAAAATAATTGTCACCGTTGTTTTGTTCCTTTTATCTTATCTCTTCATGCCATTACCATTGTTAACAATATCCTGGTATAAGCAAGACAAATATCGCTATTTATCGTTTGCATATATGTATTGCTTAATAACGTTTCCTCTAGCTTCAAGCATGTTTAAAATACATAGTTGTTGTTCACCGGGTGCGTGAGGTCGTTTGTTCGATCCCCGGTCGGGTCAAACAAAACCTTTAGAAATTGGTTGTAATGGCTGGCTTCCTTGGCGCCTAGCGTTGCGGGATAAGCACTAACGACTAACTGGATGGTGTCAGGATAAATGGACCAGTAGTTCTTGGAAACTTACTCAGTAAACGCCGTGATAAAACTGGAAAGTTGTTAAAAGTGACGTAAAACACAAAATCAATGTATTTTCACACCTTTATATATTGAAAATATTTACAAACACTAATAATAATAATAATAATATAAAAAAACGGGCTGTATTTAAAGAGGACACTCATTTAACATAGTACATGTACGCAAGTCAATTTTCTATGAGAGCCTCACACATAAACAAAATGGAACGAATCATGAACAAACGTGTGTTACATAATTATTATGTACAACTCAATGTTACAATTATACATGCGTATATAAATATGGACTTAAAATGTATATATGTATATTACTGTATCGTAGAACAGCTACAGATCTAAATAGTGTGCATAGTTTCATGAAATACAATTGTACTACAGTTATCATTGAATTAAGATTGGTTTATCCAATGTAAATATTGGGATTTAAAATGAATAGACGTTGATTTTTGAATATATTAAGGAAGGGAACTCCAAACTTATGAACCGGAAAATATTAATGCATTTCGATATATTTCCGAGTTAGGTTTTGGATTGTACAACTTGAATGAAGTGGATGAACGTAGGAGGCATGCATGAATATCAGATGTAACAAGTAAATGTTGTTCTTAAGTAAAAAAAAAAAAAGGGGGGGGGCATTTTCACGTAATGTTTTAAACATTTGAATGGCTTTCTCATAAATAACTCGTTCGGAAAATGTCATCCATTTAAGTTCAGCAAACATTAAAGATGATGGGGTTGTAAAATCATAATCACGGATTACCTTTGCATCCCTTTTCTGAAGTTGCACAAGTTAGTTTTCAAGATTATGTGTGCATTTTCCCCAGATAAGTGAGATAACACAACAAAAGTCCAAATGTGGAAGATTGTATGCATTATAAATACGTTTACGATTGTCATTTGAGAGAATAATGTGATTCTTGATAACATATAGAGATATGTATTACATTTCTTTATTACATTATCAATGTGATCACCCCACGAACGAACGTTTTTAACTGTAAAACCTAGCAATTTACCACTTGAGCAAGAATTAACTTCTGAGTTATGATATGGAATTCCTGGATTATTGTTTAGCAATCTCACGATTTGTATGTCTTGAGCTGATAAACATTACTTTTGATTTATCAGAGTAAAAGGACGTGTGATTAAGTTGGCACCATTGATATTCGTGTAATAAGTCATTGGTAATTGAGGAAACAACTACGTCGAGAAGCTTCCTTTGAGTTGATAGTATTGTGTCGTCAGCGAATAATTCAGCAACTGAATGTGAAAGAACTAAGGGCTAACAGAAAAAAAATCACTGGATAATATGAACTGATACACTTTGTTAGTAATTTTAAATATAACAGCGGACTAGATTCGAAGGATAAAAGTGTTGTTGTTTTTCCTTCCAACAGTTAAGCTTAAAATCAAAATACGAACTTGAAATATGCCTCTCACCGTAAACTATCAGCCTGTATTCACCAATCAGCATGAAATAATAATTCTAATTTCTTAATTTTTAAAATACTCAATTATTATTAACATGATATATCTCATTTAATTCAACAGAAAGAAGAGATTGACTGTTGGCCGTTGGTCTGCCCCGCCAAGGTTTGCAGTCGTTATATACAGGAACCCGGGGACTGTTGTCCGAGGTGTGCCGACGACATCCCCTGTGATAACATCGTACAGGGCAGTGGTGGCGCGGACCTCTCTGAGTTCACGTGCAATTATAAAGGGGAGTCAAAACGTCACGGAGACACGTGGTATCTAGACACAGACACGTGCACAATGTGTGAATGTAAGGTAAGTACTACACGAGGTCAATATGAGCCGTCCAGCGAGAAAACCAACAGTGTGGCTTCTGCGAAATCTATCGACCCATATAAGTCTGCGCTGTCCGCACAGACTGATCCGGGCCGACACATTCCGTCTCAGGGGGTGGAGGTATAGAGTAATGAGTATCCACAGGAGGCGAAACGTGTCTATTCGGGTAAGCCTGCACGGCATGCTTAGGCTTATCCTGGGTCGATACTTTACGCAGAATCCATAATGTTGGTTTTCTCGCGGGACTGCTCATATAAGGGATAGTGTTTCATATTCCCCATTTGCGTTATGAAAAAATGATAGTAGTGGTGCCTAAGAGCGTCGTCTGAGATTCTTTAGAGTGCCCATAACATAAGATTAAAGTTTAAAATAAATATTTTAGACCATGAAATACGGACCTTATCTTCAGCTCTGAAGTGAAGTAAGTTTTTAGTTTTTTTGTTTTGTTTTGTTTTGTTGGTGTATGTCGATGCATCTAAATGAATTATAAATAACTTAATATAATCTATTCGAAGTAATTTATAAATGTTCTGTCCGCTATTTGTAAACATCGCATATTCAAATAAGTTCCAAAACGACAATATTTTGAACCGCGGATTGGACGGACCAGTCAGTATCTGACTGTTCCTTATATGTGTTGGTTGTTTTATATCGTCGCTTTTCTTCTCCCAGTTTAACAACAAATACTCAAGTAACCGATACGTGTATACATGCACATATTAGTATTTAGTTACTTGCCCCGACCAATACATTACCAATAATTGCGGCATGCTTTGGACTTGCTGTTAAGCGACAACCATTTTTTGAACCAGATATGTTGAACAATTCAATCTCTGAAATAAATTTGCTTCATTTTAAACGTATTGATTACTAACATAAAGTTGAATTAGTCCGCTCAAGAAGTTACGAAATTCAATTGTATATTTACTAAAATACTACATATCATCATCGACACTTGGTTTGAATAGCCTGGGTACCGTGGAAAGCTGAAATGCGATAGTGATATGTAAAGAGATTTGATCAAATATTTATATTATTATGTGTTAACTCGACACACCTTTTTTATCAATGTGTGTGAGTGTTTTCTTTACAGCATCATGTTTCACTATTTCAGTAATATTATGGAAATATAACGCTAATGAAGCCCCTATATTACTTGTGGGATTAACATAAGACAGCTAAGGCATGTGATAAATTTCACGGCGTCTCAAAAACACTACCAAAAAATATATATGTACTGTTTGACCAGCCGTTATGACACAGTGTATTCTTCTTTTTTCGCTTAGGGAGGTCACATTTGCTGTGCGTACGGCCTGGCTTGCAGCAAGACGACGGATACAGATGATACCTCGGTAACCAGACCGTAAAGGATTTTGGTGTACACTTTAAAACGCATTGATAACAAGCCCTTAGATAATATGAGCCGCCCCGCGATAAAACCAACATTATGGTATCTGCGTCATTTATCCGCGCAGACTGATCCGGCCGACACATTTCGTTTCCGAGGGAAACGATTCCCGAAACAGAAAATCCACAAGAGGCGAAAAGTGTTTGTCCGGTTTGACCTGCACGGCATGTTTAGACTGATCCGATGGATAATTTACGCAGAGACCACGTTTTTGGGTTTTTCGCGAGACGGCTCAATTATATTTAAATCCGTTTTTAAATACATAAGGAGCGTGAAGCAGAGCTCTACATAAGGAGCGTGAAGCAGAGCTCTACATAAGGAGCGTGAAGCAGAGCTCTACCTAAGGAGCGTTTTTCATGCTCTAAAATCCTTAACCTCAAAAACATATGTTATGGGTACTCAAAATAATCGTTTCAGTAAGACGATTCTTTTGAGTACTAAGAATGTATATATTAATGAGCGCCAACAGAGATAGCATTGAAGACATGTTTACTCCTCCTTATCT